>PVKV010009309.1:0-81979 GCA_004027835.1 Alouatta palliata | reverse complement strand
AGCACAGTTTACAATAGCAAAGACCTGGAACCAACCCAAATGCCCATCAATGATAGACTGGACAGGGAAAATGTGGCACATATACACCATGGAATATTATGCAGCCATCAAAAACGATGAGTTTGCATCCTTTGTAGGGACATGGATGAACCTGGAAGCCATCATTCTCAGCAAACTGACACAGGAACAGAAAACCAAATACCGCATATTCTCACTCATAGGCGGGTGTTGAACAATGAGAACACATGGACACAGGGAGGGGAGCATCTCACACTGGGGTCTGTTGGGGGGAAAAAGGGGAGGGACAGCGGGGGGTGGGGAGTTGGGGAGAGAGAGCATGGGGAGAAATAACAGATACAGATGATGGGGAGGAAGGCAACAAATCACACTGCCATGTGTGTACCTATGTAACAATCTTGCATGTTCTTCACATGTACCCCCAAACCTAAAATGCAATAAAAAGTATAAAAAAAAAAAGGAACAGTGATATATTAAACAAAACCCTGACAACATTGAATAAGGTTTTTTTTTTAAAAAAAGACAGCATTGAATAAAGTTTAAAAAGAGAGAGAAAAGGCAAAATTTACATATATCAAAAACACAATTGACTAAAACTGACTCAAGAAGAAGTAGAATAATCTAAAATTTCCATATCTATCAAAGTACTTGATAATTAAATCTCTATTTAAAATTTCCCATGCCAAGAAAAAGACCCTTCAGGTTTCTGTGGTTTTAAATTCTTCTAAATATTTACAGAATAGCAAGATTTACAAAACTCTTATATGCAAAATACTCTCCCACAGAATGGAGAGGAAGCACTCCATAATGGTCTTGGTGAGGCCAGAACCATCTTGATAACAAAAACTTTTCTGTACTTTACAGAGAAAGATGTTTGGAGACTAATAGGCTGAAGTATGGTCATCCTCCCGAAAGACAAAAGGCTGAATCCTGGGATCTTGTCAATGTGTTATCTCACATACTAAAGGGAGTCTGCAGATGTTATTATGTTGAGCATCTGAGATGTGGAGATCAATGTAGATTATCCTGGTGTGTTCAGAGCAAGAGAGAGACACCAACATCAGAGCCAGGAATAGGAGTCCTGATGACCCGAACAAGAAATCAGAGTCAGGAATAGGAGTCCTGATGACCCGAACAAGAAATCAGAGTCAGGAATAGGAGTCCTGATGACCCAAACAAGAAGCTGAAGTGAGGAGGAAGAGACGCTGTGAGCCAGGGAATGCAGGTGCCCTCAAGAAGCTAAAACAGCAAGGAATAGGATTCTTCCTTGAAGCCTTCAGAATGACCCAGCTCTGATGTCATCATTTTAGACTTTTGATCTCTAGAACTATAAGACAATAAATTTGTGTTGTTTTAAACCACTGTATTTGTTGTATAGCAACAATAGGAAGCGAATCCAGAGAACAATGTCTCTAATGAATATAGATCTAAAAATTACTAAAATAAATATGAGAAACTTAAATCCATGTTACACAGAAGTGAGCAATGCTTTAAAATCAAGTCAAGTTTTTGCAAGGATGCAAGTTGTGCGGGAATATGTAAGAAACATTTGAAAATCAGTCATAAATCAACAAATTAAGAAGAGAAATCAAATAGTCATTTCAATAGATACATTACAAGCATTTCATGAAATTCAACACCCATTCATGATTTTAAAAATACTCTTAGCAAAACTTGGCATAGAAGGGAACTCCCTTAATGTAAAAATAAATCTATTAAATAACAACAATAAGCATCACATTGATGGCGTTTTAAGAGAAGCTACCACCACTTCTATTAAGAAATGTACTGGAAATTCCAGCTAGTGCAATAAGGCAAGAAAAATATTGTTGTAAGATTGGATAAAAGTAATAAAAATTGTTCTTGTGTCCTGAGGACATGTTTGTATACTGTGGTTGGAAAAGTCAAAGATGCCTACAGACAGGCCAGAAAAATCAATAAGTAAATTTACCAAGTTCACTGAATACAAGGTCAATATATAAAGTTACATTTTATTTATACCAAGAACAATTAACAAAATAAAATTTAAAAAGACATGGTTTGTTGTGATGTGGATAACCTAACCCCTTAAGAAAACAAAATATATGCAAAATTCTCTAAATAGAAAATGATTATTTGAAGAAATTTGTTTAATTTCTTCAAATAATAGTTAAATACAGAACAGTTAAATTTCAGTGCTTCACAAATTGATCTATAGATTTAATCCAATCCTAAAGAAAATCCTAGCCATCTTTTTTTGTTGTAAATTTATAAACTGATTCTAAAATTTATATGAAAGTGCAAAGGACCAAGGGTAGCTAAGACAATCACACAGAAGAATGCAGTCTGAGGCATGACATTACCAGAAATCAAGATTTATTGCAGAGCTACAGTGATTAAGAGAGCCTTGTACTCCAAGGACAGGCAAGGACATCAGTGGAAGAGCGTGGAGTCCAGAAACAGACACACACCCCCTAGACATGATTTATGGTCATGGTGCACCAGAGCAGTGGGAAATGATGTCTTTTCAATAAATGATGGTGAATCAATTGGATGTGCTTATGGAAAAAATAAATCTTGCCCTCTTCACGTCACACGCAAAATTCATTTCCCGAGGTATTGTAAATCTCAATGTGAAAGAAGGACAATTTAGGAGAACATCTTAGTGTCGTACTGATCTTTAGTCAGCAAAGTTTTCTTTAAAGGGATACAAAATGTACTAACCGTACAGGAGAAGATATTAATTTCCACATAAAATTAGGAACTTGTGTTCATCAAAAGACACCAAAAAGAGGAAATTCACAAGCCAATGAATGAAAGAATATATTTACAAAACATATAGCAAAGAAATCTAAAATCAACAAGGAAAAAACAGGCAAAAATACTCAGTAAAAATATAAGCAAGAGACTAAACAGGTACCAGAAGCTTTCCTAAGGACCAAAAACATGTGAAACAGTGCTCACACTCATTAGACTCCAAGAAAATGCAGGGAAAATTACAAGAAAATCCAAGAATCACAGGGAGTTACCATTACATAGCCATGGAAGGACAAAATTAAAACGGTCTGACAATGCAAAGTGTTGACAAGGATATGGAGCAACTGGAACACTCAAATGGTATGTTCAAGAGTGTTAACTTTTACAGCTAGTTTAGAAAACTGGTGGTCAGTATCCACGAAAGACAGACATATGCAGGAAGTGGAATCTAGTCATTTCAATCAGGTTTATACACAGCAAAGCTGCATAAAAAGATGCACCAAAGACATGTATAGAATAATCCCACAGCATTACATGTGATAGCTCCAAGCTGGAGGCAGCCCCTCTGCACACCAACAGTAAAACTGTTTGCACTGATTGCAGTAGAATGATACAGTGGGGTACTCTGCAGTGACAAAATGTGGAAAAATTATTCATATATAAAACCATGTGAATAAATCCCATGAATATAATATTGAGTAAAAGAAACAGACATAAAATAATAGGTACTTAACGGTTCAATTTTTATAAAATTCAAAACAGACTAAAGTAACATGAGGCAATAGTCAGAAGAAGGTGTTACACTTTGCAAAGAAGGTGGTCATGACTGGGAATGAGCATGGGGCTATTTGGGGCCCTGGGGATGTGGTCATCTTGATCAAGATGGTGACTTCAGGGGGGTGTTCATTTTGTGAAAATTAGTTGAACTCTGCACATAACACACTTCTGATTTATACATCTTCCTGTTTATGTCATATTACAGTTAAAGATTAGTTAAATTTTTAAAAATTAAGAAGAAGCTTAGGATGAGAGTAAATTTTCTTGTTTTGCAGTGGGCATCTTATGTTTGAGACACCTGGGTGCATTCGAGTATCACGTCCAGTGGGCTCCTGAGCTTATGGCTGCAGGGCAAGGAGAGAGTCCCAGGCTGTAGATAGAAATTCAGAATGTGAGTAGCTGAAAGCATGTGTGGATGACATCCACTAATGTTGTGTCCACAGCAAATGGATAAAGAAGATACATGACTATGAATGCTGAATTAGCATCTGACATGGTTCTCCAGAAAAACAGAATCACTAGAATATTTTGTGTGTGTGTATTATATAACAAAATAAAAACAAATGCAAATAGATTTAATAGAAGTAGAAATTTGAACACATAAAAGAGATTGCAACAAATTGGCTCATGGGACTGTGGGGGTAGACAAGTCTGAGCTCTTTAGGGCTTGGGAGCAGCAATGATGCTATGGGCTTCAGGCAGAATTTCTTTTCCAAGGGAGCTTCAGTTATGCTCTTAAGGTCTTCAACTGATGGGATGAGGCCCGTTCACATTATCAAGGGCATCTCCCTTATATAACATTGGCTGATGGTGGATGTTAACCCCATCTACAAAATACCCCCACAGTGACAATCCAGAGTAATGTTTAATATAAATAACTGGGCACTACATCCTAGCTAAGTTGACACATAAAACTCACTGTCACGGGTGTTTCTGGTCCTCAGCTCAAGGTCTCCTTTCTAGAGAGATTTTCCCAGAACAGTGGCCATCCCTCCTTAACTTCCACCTGTCGTTACATCGGCAACCTACACATTTTCTCTAAAACAGTGACAGACAGCTAACATTGTATGTGTGCATGTGTGCATGCGTGTGTGTGTATATGTGAATATTCTACCTGACCTGCCTTGTTTTTCTCTATGTCCCCACCATGAGGGGAGTGGATGTGACCTGTGGCAAGTTCCCTCTCAACAGGCAAGTCCATCAGCCACCAAGGATTAAAAGGACTCGGGAGATCATTTCCTTCTGTCCAGAGCCACAGAAATGTGCCTGGTGTTCTGGGTGTGACCCCCGAAATGAGGGAGACAGCAGCTCTCCAGGGCACCTTGGTGTGTGGTTGGGTTGTCTCAGTCCTTCCCACCAGCTGACCATCTGTGGCATCTTCCGTCCCTGTTGGGTTTTCTAACTCCTCCATCCTGTCCGGTGTTGGGTCATCACGCAGGTCAGAGGCCAGAAGAAAGAGCCCATCCACCGTTGCTCTCGGCTTTCATTGCAGATTTGGAACAAAAATGAAAAGCATCCAGCACAATTTGCCTAGCCAGTCATGACTGTTTAGAAGAATTAGCTGTGAATTAGTTTAGAAGAATTAGCTCTGCGTCTTTCTCCCCATCAGTCATTTCTGAAATGAAATTAGGGAAACAATGAAAGCATGAGGATCTGATCACAACTGTCTGACATCTGCCTCCAACACTGCATTAGGAAGCTCCAGAGAGCGCGGAGGCAGGTACGCCAGGGTACACCAGCGAGAAACGGAGCAGAGACTCAGGCGGTACACGCTGGCTCTGTCTTCCAGAAGAGGGCAGGCGGTATTCTTCAGTGACTCAGATTGATTGGTAAGTAGTTCTTGCAGAGGGGGCTCAGTGGCAGGGAGTTTCCCTGGGGGAAGCGGGGTAAGGCAGTATCCGAGACAGATGTAGCCTCCCGGGAGCATCATCACTGCACAGCTTTCAGAAGACCACATGACAACACTTCCTCCACACACCCCCGCCAAACTAACCACTAACAACACACAGCACAAATGGGGTGTGGTGTTAGGTGGGGCTGCTGCTCTGGACAGTCTGTATCTCATGAGCACAAGCCTCACTTCATACCCCACCTAAGGGTGCCTCCCAGTCAGGTCAGAAAGGTTGAGTGCACTTAGGTACAAGTTAAAGTAGGCATCCTGGCATTCCTCCTGGGAGAATCCTTTTAGGGGCTGGTTTTTGTGTTTGTTTGTTTGTTTGTTTGTTTGTTTTCTGTTTTGTTTTGTTTTGAGACAGAGTCTTGCTCTGTCACCCAGGCTGGAATGCAGTGGCGTGATCTCGGCTCACTGCAACCTCTGCTTCCCAAGTTCAAGCAATTCTTCTGCCGCAGTTTCCCGAGTAGCTGGGAGTACAGGCGCCCACCACCCACACCCAGAGACAGGGTTTCACTGTGTTGGCCAGGCTGGTTTCGAACTCCTGACCTTGTGATCCGGCTGCCGTGGCCTCCCAAAGTGCTGGGATAACAAGCTTGAGTCACCGCACCTGGCCTAGGGTGACTGTTTAAGGGGCCACGTGCAGCACGGCTTTAGTGCTGCTCCATGCTGCCACTCTTAGCTGCACCCTGTTAGTTTCATCTCTCGGTGTCCTTAGAGAATGGATTCCAGGACTTCTATGGATACCAAACCCTGAGGATGCTCAAGTCCCTGGTATTAAATGACATCATATTTGCATATGACCTACACGCATGCCCACATGTATGTTACATCATCTCTAGATCACTTTTAATACCCACCACGATGCCTACACCACACTCCCTTCACGTGGATTCCACATAGGACTACATGAGGCAAATTCAAGTTTCTCTTTTGGGAACTTTGTGGAATTGTTTTCTCTGAATATTTTTGATCTGCAGTTGGTTAAATCTAAGGATGTGGAACCCAGGGCTGACTGTACAGAGTCATTATCAGTCCCAGAGGGGACAGAGCACTGGTACTGAAAGCCCCCTTTACTGAATTCCCCCTCAGCCCCTGCAGGGGACATAGGAGTCCTCCACAAGGACAATGGGGTGGGGGAACACTCTCCTGGAAGGACAGGTGGCTCAGGTCCGGATGCTTTCCCTCTCCTCACACTCTGTTGTGTGTCTAAATCCCACCTCTGAGCTTTCATCCTTTGTTCCACAGAAATGCAGATTAAAAAAAAAATCTCTTTGAGAATGCTTTGCGATAAGAACAATTTATGTCTCAAACACATTAGCAGAATAAAGCCTTGTATTTCAATGGCTCCTTTCACTGAGAGCTCAGAATCCATTGCCCATTGTCTAGCTCTGAAGCCACCCAGGGCCGGGCGGGGTGATAGGTGGTAAGCCATTCTTTGCCAGGAAGCATTGGCTGTAGCCGAAATGGGGTTTATGCATGAAGCTCAAGGTCGGAGGGTGGAAGACACTGAGCTACCACAGTGTCCACAGCTTGGCATTTTCCACTCAGGGGAGGAGGAACATTGTCCTCAGGTTGGGGGATCAAATTCTCGTTCTGGTTTCTGCTGACCGGCAGCGGGCTTGGGCGCAAACTCCCTAACCTCTTTGCATTCAGTAGTCCTACTTGTGTAATTAAAGCAAAGTATGTATCTCTGGCCTACTTTTTTAACTCAACAGATAGACAAGGAGAAGATAAACTGTGACACTGTGAAAACGAAGGAAATGAAAAGTTGAGAGAGGTGCTGTTTCCGAAGCACAGGCTGGGCAGTCTCCTTCCAGCGAAGCCTTGAGGGAGAGGGATGCTCATGGAGAGCCCAGGGAGCCGGAGACAGCAGGGAGCTGACCAGGAGCGCAGTCCTGCAGGTCAGCTCTGGGGAGCAGCTTGCACTGCAGGGTTGACCCCTCCAGGAAGGCAGGGTCCCAGCATTTTGGACCTGTGTCCTTGGGCTTTGGCTGGGGTCCTCCTGACAGACTGGGGGATGGAGAGGTGAGGCAGCTCCTGCTCTTTGAGAAAGTCAGTTCTCCAAGGAAGGGGACATCTGGGAGTTTTCAGCCAGTAAAGCAAGTTGCACAGGACACAGCAGCACCCATGACAGCTAATTTTCAGTATTTTTGTTGGTTTTCTATTGAGTCACTTTGTATGTGCCTTCACACAACAGAAAAGTGAATGGCCATTGTGCATGGCACTCAGTCCCTGCAGAGCAGTGTCTTTTACACAGTTGGTATCTGTTAAGAAATATCAGGGCCAGGAATGCTGGCTCACACCTGTAATCCCAGCACTCTGGGAGGCCAAGGAGCATGGATCACCTGGGGTCAGGAGTTTGAGACCAGCCTGACCAACATGGTGAAACCCCATGTCTACTAAAAATACAAAAATTAGCTGGGCATGGTGGCGGTGCCTGTAATCTCAGGAACTCAGGAGGCTGAGGCAGAGGAATCGCTTGAACCCAGAAGGCGGAGGTTATAGTGAGCTGAGATTGTGCCACTGCACTCCAGCCTGGGCAACAAGAGCAAAACTCCGTCTCAAAAAAAAAAAAAGAAAAGAAAGAAAAGAAAAGAAAATTAAAAAGAAATAGCAGGATGAATAATGACATAGACAACTGAATGGAAGGACAGAAGGAAGAACGGGTGGATGGGTAGGTGGATACATGAGTACGGGGGTACACCAGGGCATTAGGAAGATATTTTAAACCTTCTTAGACCCCTACTGATTCTCACATGGTGTTGTGGGTAGGCCTGGGGAGATTATGTCACTTTTTCAAGTTTAAGGGGCTGGGGGAGACTGGTCCACCCAAAACCCAGAGCAGTGGCTCAGTAGCCACTCAGTAACCATGCAACTACCTGCCGAGAGCCATTGACCAAAAGCAGCCGACACACCCATTAGAGTTGCCAAAACTAGCAAGCAAAACACAGTATTTGGCATCTATTTAGACTAAAAATTTATTTGTTGCTTCTTTGAAATTCAAATTTAAAAGGAACTCTGTATTTTGTCTGGCAACGTTGCATTTGTAAGACACTTAGGAGACATTCAATAAATAGGAGTGAACTTGGGCCTGCAAGCTGCCTTTTCTACTCTTCACCAGCAACGGGGCTTTTCTAGGACCAGGGCCAAGTCTAGGGCAGAGCATAGCAGAGGGGCACCGGCTGTTCCACTCATGGCGCTGCCATTTGGGGGTCCCATGCACAACGCGAACCGTCAGCATTCTCATGAATTCTCTCTATGCAGCAAAGGTGTTAGGAGAAGCAGAGGCCAAGGTCTTGATGTTGACCTTAGCTTGACCTCAGGGACTGTCTCTAGCAGGTAAATGCATCACCTAATCTGTGGTATCTCCTGCCAAGAACCATGTGTTTCACCAGGAAGAGGGAAAAGCTTTGTGAGCAACGCAAAGCACCTCGATCATACGTATTAAGGTGGTTGAAGGCCCGAGTTGTTTTATTCTTTATGTTAAGTAAGATCCTTTTCAAGGGTGCTGTACTAATTAAAACACCCACCTTTCTCTCGGGAAAGCCCCTTTCCCAGTGAGGCTTTGTTGGTGAGAAACCATGTCTGTCTTTGGGCATGCACTCAGAGATGGATGCTGTGTGACCTAGTGCACATGGCCAGGATATATTGGAAATTTGATAGAGGAAATGTTCAGCTCTTAGGAAATCCAATTCCATTAAATGTAGCAAATATCCATTGAATGTCTATGACTGCCTATCATTTTGATATGCAGCTGCTCTTCAGGATTATTTTTCAAACGAGAGTGTTCATTAGTCAAGAAACAAGATTTCCAGCTGAAACTTTGGTCAAGCCATCGGACATTTATTGAGCCACTTCTCTGCATTATTCCCCCATCGGGGCTGGTGGAAAG
The DNA here is from genome assembly GCA_004027835.1 of Alouatta palliata. Classification (NCBI taxonomy): domain Eukaryota; kingdom Metazoa; phylum Chordata; class Mammalia; order Primates; family Atelidae; genus Alouatta; species Alouatta palliata. The sequence continues at coordinate 72,662 of PVKV010009309.1, read as the reverse complement.
GGGTGATCAGAGAGCAACGGGCTGTCATTGCCTGAGTGAGTGATGGCCTCCTGGGAGACATGACCATAAAAAGGTACTTAAAAAGGCCCAGTAACGCTGGGGTGGGGCAGGAGAAGGCAGGGGAGAGCTGCTGGTGGACAGATCTGGAATCCAGCAGCGGGAAGTGGCCTGAGCCTCCAAATGGTGGGGCATGAACTTCGTATTTGTCTCCCCAGCACTGGGTCCTAGCCAAGCACCAGGTGGCAGTCAGTGAACCTGCACTGATGGCCGCTGTGGTTAAGGGATGCATAGGAGCTCAGCAGGTGCAGGAGAAGAAGGAGGCTGCATTTCAGAGGGCAGTGACAACACAGCTAACAGTGCAGGGAAAGATGGGCTTGGGGACCAAAGATAATGATGATGAACCTGCCCATGTATCAGTGAAATCAGATGAATGGTGTGTGTGCATATGCATGCGTATGTGCTGTGTGTGTGTTTGTGCATGTGTATGTGTGTATATGCTTATGCGTGTGTATGTATGTGTGCATGTATGTGTATTATATGTTTATATGTGTGCATATATTATGCATGTTTATATGTGTATATATTTGTGCACATTTGTGTGTGCATATTTATGAGTATGTGCACTTGTATGTCTATGTATGCATGTTCGTGTGTGTATGTGTGTATCTATATGTGTTTGTATGTTTATGTGTGTGCATATTTATGTGTGTGTTTGTGTGTGTGCATGTTTGTGTAGACATGTGTGTGTGTGTGTGTGTTTGTGTTGCTTTGCTATGGCTACGGTAACAAGATACCACAGCTTGGGTTGCTTGTAAACAAAAATTTCTTGTCCCCCAGTTCTGGAGGCCAGAAGTGGAAGATCAAGGTGGGAGCGGGCTTGGTCCTTTCTGTGGCTGGGAGACAGAGCTGTTCATGCCTCTCTCCCGGCTTGCGTGTCTGGCTGACCAACTCGTGCATTCCTTGGCTTGTGAATACACCACCCTGATCTTCACCTCCACAGCCCCATGACGTTCTCACTGTTGTTTGTCTCTATGTCCAACTTTCCCCCTTTGATAAGGACACCAGTCATATTAGGTGGGGACCCATCCCCCTCTAGTCTGACTTCATCTTCACTAATTACATCTGCAATGATTTGATTTCCAAATAAAGTTCGCTTCTGAGGAACTGGGGGTTAAGACTTCAACATATACATATTGGGGAGACACCACTCAACCTCTAACCCTGTGTTGAGTGCTCACTTCTCACATGTCAATATTTGGTTTTCTTCCTCCTGCAGAGAGGAGCAATATCTTGGGGAGGACTCAGATGTAGCAAGAGAAATAGAAACCATAAAATCCAGCCCTGTTAACGTGCTCGCTCCGTGCCTAGAATTGCTCTCAGTGCTTTACAGGCACCTATTCAGGTAATCATCAGCACAGCCTTACAAGATAAATGCTAGTGCTCTCTATTTTACAGCTGAGGAAACTAGAGTACAAGCAGGTTAAGGAAGTCTTCCAGGATCGCAGGCAGTAAACACAACATACGCAGCATTCCCCATGTTGCTACGGAGGAGAAGGAAGGTGAGCTTGCCAGGGGGTCACCAGCCCCAGCAAGGGCGTGGAGATCCAGCAGCCACAGGTTGATTGGCGGATTCCCAAGGGAGGATGCAGGTCAGAGCCAGACCTCCGCGGATCTGCACATGGTGACACCGAATAAGGACCTTTCCTTTGCATTGTGCTTGCCAAGACCACAGGTCAAGGAGGCAACAGCTGTGGACACTTTGTTAAAGAAAATGATTCAGTGACATTGGCTAAAGCTCTGTAAGGAAGACGTTATTAGAACCTTCACAACAGGTGAGGGGACCACCAGGATGGGACCTTGCTGTGGGTGGAAACGTCGGGCTCAACTCCAAATACAGCGTGGGAAAGTAGGGATTTGTAGCCAAGGAGCTGGGAGAAGACAGGGGCTGAAACATGAATGAGAGGGGATATTAGTGGTGAGCAGGATTCCCGCTAAAGCAGCCTAATGGGATTCTTGCTGAGGACAGGCCATGGTGACCGGCATCACCTGGGGGCAGCAGGAAAATCAGGAGGCTGGTCAAGTATCAAGGGTGATCAGATATTGAAAGGGTGGGCGTTCCTAAAAAACTAATTTATGAAGGTTCTTGATAAACGTGGATTTTGGAAGGAAGAACAGAGGCAGGCACCGTTAGCAGGAGCCTGGCTAACATTTGGTGAAGTGGAGAATCTCTGTTAACCCCAGCAGGCTGGGAGACAAGGACTCAGGTGGACACCAGCAAAAAGCAGGCTGAGAAACCTGAGCCATGCATTGCTGTTGGAGCAGAGATGCCCCCTCACCTATGAGGAGGCCCTGTCTGCAGTGCCCACCCCTTCATCCAGGGAAGGAAACAGAGGGGCGAAGACAGAAGATTAAGTCAAGGAAGTGGCCTTCCTGAGATACTTGAGTCTTAAATTTTGCATTAACTTCAAAGAAACCAAGCTAACCATAAGACAGCTTGTTAAGCTGAGAGAGGCAGATACCTTCCATTGCCAAGCCCCTCCCTTCTCCAGCTGTCTTCCTCTTCCCTATTCAGAAGGGACACACGAGAGACAAGGCCAGCCACGGGAAGTAAAGCAGAGCCTGCCCTTGCCTGGCCTTCTGAATTGCAGAGCGAACACTTCGACCCCGCTACACCAGGGATCTGAAAAGCTGGCCAGGCTGTAGGTGGAGGGAAGACGTGACGCTTGTCTGGGAGGTGGTGGGGGTGGGGCAGGATATTCCATGTAAAGCTGGAAAGAATGTGTGCCTGCAAACTGAGGGTGGCAGATGTTGAGGTTCAGGACATCAACTCGAGTGGCCCTCCACAGTGTTTCCTGGGTCCCACACAGATTCAGTGACTCACTCGTGTCGGTATTAACCCACCTTAAAATATCCCTGAAACACACGGGTGGTAAAACCACATGGCATGGCGGAGGGTGACACTGCCTGACCTCACCCAGTCGGTCTCCTCCTGGTGGGTTTGCAAGTCATAGTGAGATTCGAGCCTACAGTTCTTCCATGCTACCATCCTCATCCTCTGTCGTTCAGGAAGAAAGAGATCTATGTAATCAGAGCGCATGTCTGGAGTCCCCACCTTGAGCTGGGTGACTGTGGGTCATTGCGGAAAGATAAGTACACGATGAAGTGGTCAGGTTTTCACAGCAGAGCTTTGTGTCGCCTGGCCAGAAGGACTTAGAGGGGGCAACATTGAGGTGAGAAGATTAGTGAGGGCCTCTGGCAATGCTGCCATTCAGAGCGGGCAGCAGTGGCGCTGGGAACAGAGAAGAGAGTCAGAAAAAAGAGACATTTTTCTGGCTGGCCTCGGCCATGCTGTGCATTTTGATGCAGGAACTTCTTTACAGCTTCACCCCAAGTTTTCCGTCACTGGCAACTCCTTGGATAGAAAGGCATTTCTCAGATGACCTCAGTACGGCTGCCTTTCATTGCGGAAAATAAATTTTTGATGCTTCACTGGCACTTTGAAAAAAAAAAGTGAGATTCGAAGTTAGGGAAGGGGGACTGTCGCTCTTGTCTTCAGAAACTGTATGGCGAATAACTTCCTTTAGGTCATCTTGGGTGTTTCCATCCTATCCATTAGGGAGAATGTGACTATTTCCCCCCACCCACTAATCTAGAATTCTTAAATCTGAGTCATCATTCAAGGCTTGGGGTAACCGTTGACATCATTGATGAATCTGTCTGGGAAACTGTATTATGACAGTGCTTTCTCTAATAATCCATCAGAAAAAAATCATTTGATTCGTCCTGCAGTTCTTGCTCTCTCAAGATTTGACGTCTCCCATAACCCTGCCATTGATCAATATTAAGCTCGATTCTTAAGTGCATTTTTAATGACTTTTTGCCATCGTTGGGAACAATTGGATGGAACAAATGTAGGCCATTCTCGCCCGCACTGGCCATCTGTTTCCATCTCAGGCTCCTGGAGGTTTTTCTTCAGTTGCTTTGTGTCAGGCAATTGTTGGAGTTCGTGGAAATGGACTCAAATAGAGGTTTAGATAAATCGAAAGTTTAAAACACAAATCATTGAAGTTGTCCTGGAACTTAATTGCCTCTTTGCCATCTGACATTTCTCCTTCTCTGTCGAGCTACGGAGACATCACTCAGAAAGTTCCATCCGACTCTGCATGCCTGCAAATGAGGGACTGTGGGGTTCCTAAAATTCCAGCGCTATCAGATGATCAGACGGGAAAGGAGGTGAGAGACCTGGCAGTGAGCTGTCTCACCAGCAGGTGAATACAATGGAGGGTGGATGGGGCATGGCTGGGGCTGCATAAACAAGGGGTCAGAAGCCCAAGCATTCTGACTTCTGGTTCTGTGTTCTTCATACTCCTCCCCCATCTTTCTGCAGCCAGTGCTCCCAGAATTATCTCAGTGCCCATAGGGGTGTGTCTACTGTGGGGTGTAGTTCTATGCCAAAACATTACATGGCGTTTGGTCCACCTTTGACTTAGAAAAGAACTGCAGAAATGCTCCACCTTTTTAATGCCTTCTGAGAAGTAAAAGGGATGATTAAGGCTTGAAAACTGTAAGGGGAGTTTAAATGGAGTACCAGGAATAATAATCTCCCCCAAGGTCTTGCTCACGGAAAAGATGTTCAGCTCTTACCTAATTCATCGTGAGGGGCAACCGGCAGAGCTAGGGATCTAACAAAATATGTGCAAGATGTGTGCTATAAGCAACAAAGCAGTAAGGAATAAAATTTTAAGAGATGTAAATATATAAAGAAATCACATGTTCGTGAACTGAAAATTTAATATTTTAATAATTGCATTAATATTATCTTTTTTTTTTTTTTTAAGATGAAGTTTCATTCTCCTGCCTCAGCCTCCAGAGTAGCTGGGACTCTACAGGTGCAAACTACCACACCCAGCTAATTTCAGCTAATTTTTGTATTTTTAGTAGAGACGGGATTTCACCATGTTGGCCAGGCTGGTCTCGATCTCCTGGCCTTGTGATCCACCCGCCATGATCTCCCAAAGTGCTGGGATTACAGGCATGAGCCACTGAGCCCAGCCATATTTTCTTATTTTCTATATTCCTGGCCCTCTGGCTTAGGAGGACTCCTTGAAGTGGGAGATATTCTCAGGGCCAGCCAGTGATTAGATAGCAAACAACTCATTCAGAAGTACAACTTTCTTAGGAAAACTAACAAATCCGGGGCCCATACTCAGGACCACTTTCTCAACCTTGTTCTTTAATTACCGGAAGCAATAGTCCTCTACTCTAGGCATCCCAGGGCCCAGTACCAGACAACCTATACCCCAAAGCCTGCTGAAATCATTGAAATTACCCAGTCCTCAGCCTGCGAACTCGGCTTGGTTTTGTTTGTCACATGGAAACCACAATAAAGGCTCCCGCCCCTGCTTTTCTCCAGCTCCTTCCGCCTCCTGACTGCCCCTGGTATTTCCCCTGTGGCCCTGCATGCTGTGACATGTCCCCTCCTCTTGGGAACTGTGAGTAACAGACAATTTATTCAATGGCAATAATCTCCTGATCTGTTGGCCTCACTATACGTGAAAAATAATAAAACCTACACATTAAAACAAAGATGTAAATTATCCACAAATTGATCTACAGATTCAACAAAATCTCAATCAAAATCAGTTATTTTATATTAGAAGGGAAAAAGATAACTCTAAAAGTTATAGGAATACAAAGGACAAAGAATAGCCAAAACAAAACTAAAAATGAATAAATTAAAACTCTGAGAAGAAAACGTCTAGGGGAAAACATAGAGAACATTATTTTTTTTTAATTTAGGCAAGGCGTGGATTTTTTGTTTTGTTTTCTTTTGTCGTGTTTTCACATATGGTTTACACAAACGCATAAACCATAAAATAAAATATTGAAAAATTAGACTTAGTAATTAAAAATGTTTTCCTCTCAAACACTGTTAAGAGAAAAATAATCAAGCCCTAGACTATGAGTATGTGTTTATTAAACAAAGATATGATTAAGAATGTTAAAACTCAAAAATAAGAGATGAGAAAACTAATTTGGAAACATGCAAAAGGTACAGATGGAGGTTTTACCAGAGAAGAAATAAATATGGCAAGTATACGAGTGAAAAGATGGTCAATATCATTAGTCATTAAGAACATGCACATTAAACTCACAATAGCATCAAACTAAAAATCTTTAAAAAGGGAGAAAAGTTAATAGAAAAGACAAAAGCTGGCAGAAATCTGAAGCAACTGCAACTTTCATACACTCATGGTAAAAATGCAAATAGTACAATAACTTTGAAAAAGAATCCCACTGTAAGTGTTTACTCAAGAGAAAACAAACAAACCTATGGCTGCACAAAGACTGGCAGGTGAATGTTATAGTAGCTTTATTGGCAATAGCTATAAACTGGAAATAACACAAATGTTCAGCCTCTGATGAATGGTTAAACAGCTATTGGTATATATACAAAATAAACTTCTACTCAAAAATAAAAAAGAAAGTGAAAGTAGAAAAATCTGCATAAGAATATGACACATTTTTCAAATATCAAATATTGCTAAAATAAGTGCAAATAAACTGTTACTACAATAAGTGTAAATGTATTAAAATGTCTGCAAAAAAACGGATTATCAGAATGGAATGAATAAACATTATCTAATAATATGTTGTCTACCAGAAATACACTTAAAACCAAATAATACAGACATTTTTTAACTTAAAAACAGCCAGCGTAATAAGAGGTAAAGTGCATTTAAGAACAAGAATATGCAAAAGAAGAAATACTATATATTAGCAATGATAACGATTAAGATTTCAAAATAAATATGAACATATGATTTTAATAATATAGTTTTAAAATACAGGAAAACAAAAACAATGAAGAAATTAGGAGAAATAAATTGATCAATAATTGTACTTGAATGTTTTAGCACCACTCCTTTAGAAACCAAGATAAAAAATCAAAAAATAAAAAATAAAACAGGATATTTTCACAAATAGATTAATGAAGATTAATAATATATTTTAGACACATGGCTATATAATATATTAGCTAGCCAACTCTAAAAGTACATTAAAATTAATACAGCACAATGAATACACTTTATCCTAGTCAGAGAAAAATGTACTAAGGTAATACACTAATTAACTAATAGAGGAACAAAAAGCACATTGTTCTATCAATAAATACATGAAAACAATCTGATAAAGTTCAACCCTGATTTATGTTATAAACTCACACCAAAAACATAAATCATTAAATGATATGATTATGGACTAGAATCACCACAGAATAAAAATGAATGTGTGTGAGCATGTGTACATGTGTAAGCGTGCATATGATTCTTCAAATTATGAAGAGAATTTAACAAGTTTGCAGATCAGTTTACTTATGTGAATAAAATTCTTCTACATCAGAAGTAATTATCTAATTTTACATAATTTTTATAAGAAAAAAACTAAACTCAAATAACATAAAATAAGAGTTCAAAAAATGTGAAGAAAAACCTTGTTCAAGGATGGAGTAAATTAACTTACCACCATAAAGCTTAATATTTTTTCCATTTATACTCAAACTTCAAAACACTTTTGATAGCAATTATAGTTTTGTTTATAAAGTCAATATATTTATTTTTAAAATTTATATGAGAGAGCAAAAGTCTACAAATAGCTAAATAGCATTTGAAACGAAACAAAGGCAGGATTATTTTTTACTAGGTATAATGACAGTTTCCAAAGCCAATGTAAAAACAAAAGCAGCATGGCGATCATGGTGCAAACGTGGGTACCGGCAAGGACAATGGAACTCAGACAGTCACCTACGAGTGTCTACAGGGGGGCAGAATATAATACAGATATACATTTTGTGACTTTGTATACCTGGAAGATCCTTTCACATGGACTATACAATCTTCATAAATGTATTTGGGTATCTATGTGTGCCAACTAGTGACACAGGTTGGGTTGTTTTATAGATTGCGTTATAAAAGACACGTTCTGCCATATGTACCCCAGAATAAAAAGCATAATGTAAATAAATAAACAAGACAATGACTTATAAAATGGAGTAAAACACAGTTGTATTTCTACCTTATATTCACAAATGAATTCCAGGTAGATTTAAAAAAGTGACATATAAAATATAGAACTAATAAAATGATATAATGGGACTATATTTGTAATCTTCTGATGTGGACAGATTCTTAGCCAGACTTGAGAAGCATAAATCTCAAACGAAAAAGTGATAGATTGAGATTAGATCAAAATTAGATTTTCTTTCAAAGAAGACAGTCTAGACAAATAATGCAGAAAAATGAAAAACTAAAAGAAGTTATTCATGACAACTAAAATTGTCAATGAAATATCACCATAAATGTACCAAATACTTCAGCAAATCCACGACAAAAAGGGCAAGACAACTCATGGCAATATTGGCAAAGAATATGGTAGACAATTCCCGGAAAAGGAAAGCTGAATGCCTAAGTAATAGGTAAAGAGATACTGACGTTGCCTCCAATTAAGACCCTATAATGGAAAAATGTAGAAAGGACAATGATTCTAGCCAAGAGCTAGAATGAAGGGAGATGGGATTTTCTGCAAGGATCCAGACATAGTGGCTGACATTAGGCAGCAACCTCATTCCTTATAGTTCATCCCTCAGGAATTCTCCGGTATGTGAGGCCAACTGTGAAAATATTCACTGGTTATGCTTGCAGTGTGACAGTGGAGGCATGGACAAATAGAATCCGCTGGAGGCAAGCTTTGAAACACTCTGCAGAAGTTAGAAGCAATGACCTGGCAATCTGCAGAGCAACGAGCAGGCACTGCTCTATGAGCTTTATACCTATTGATTAAATATTGATTTACATTGATTAAATATTTATACCTATTGATTAAATATTGATTTATATTGATTAAATATTCTCAAACTAACTTATGAGATTGAGAGTCGTGTCTCTCCTTCACAGATGAAGGAACTGAAGGTCTGAGATTTTATGTAGGGGTCCACATCACTCACCAGCTGGATCAGATGGAGACCAGGGTTTTCTCCAGAGTTGTGCTCTTTTTGCTTTTAATTTTTCTGTAGAAAATTTCAAACATAGGCAAAAATAAAAAGACAGTATCATGAGCCCCTGGGGTCATCCCTCAAGCTTTTATAATAATTGACTCAGTCAACTGCATTTCCTCTATGCCTCCACCCACTCACCTTCATTCTGCTTCTTTTTATTTTTGAAGCAAATTCCAGAGAGAATATTTTATTCTTAAATATATAATTCATAAATATAAATTATTTTCCCCCTGTGAAAATAACAACAATCTTATAAGCCCACTCCACAATTTTCAACATTTAATTTTTACTTTCATCAGATATACTTACTGCTAGTGTTCACATTTACCCGAATGTTCTTAAATGACTTTGAGCAATGCATGTGTTTGTGTATGATATTTGTATGTGCATGTGTGTATATACATATATACATATGTGTGGGGGGGTTGTGCGCGGGGTGTGTGTGTGCGCACATATATATATATACATATATATACACATACATATATATACACACACACATATATATATATGTGTGTGTATATATATATATAGCATATAGGTAACAATTATAAGTAGCTGTTGACATAAAATGAGAAACAACCAGATATCATGTAGCTTAGAGATAAAAATATCATCTCTGAAATACTTTGCCTAAATAAAATAAAACAAAACAAAGTATACACACACACACACACACACACACAGAGCTGTACATTGTGTATCTCTATTGGTCTATCTGTATATTAAGTCTCTAAACCTTTTCATGGGCTCCCCCCTCTCATCTTTATTTTTTACACTGTGAATTTCATTTGTTGAAACCAGGATGTTTGTCCCATAGGGTTTCTCACAGCCAAGTCTCCATGAAATAATTGAGGATGTTCATGTCTCCTGAATTTCCTGGAAATTGAAAGGTCTAGAAACTTGAACAGATGAGCTTCTTTTGCTTTGTTTTATTTTATTTAGTAGAAAGTATTTCAGAGATATTTTTATCTCTAAACTACACAATGTCTGCTTGTTTCTCCTTTTATGTCAACAGCTACTTATGATGGTTGCCTAGATCCACTAATTTTTTAAAGTCTAAAAATCATAATGAGGTAGGAGGCAGGCTAGACTCCAGAGCTGAGGCTTGGACACTGGACCAAATTGAGGACTAGTTAAAACAGGTGGGGCCAGAAGCACCTCTCCATAAAACATGCCTACCAGTGAGCCATGCCAGCTTACCATTGCCATGGCGACACCCAGAAGTTACCACCCCTTTCATGAGAACGACCCAACAACCCAGAAGTTACCACCTTTTCCTAGAAATTTCTGCATAAACTGCCCCTTAATTTGCATATAATTAAAAGTGGGTATAAAAGTGAGTGCGGAGCTGCCTCTGAGCTGCTGCTCTGGGCGCATTGCCCATGGGGGAGCCCTGCTCTGCAAGGAGCGGCACCTCTGTGGCTGCTTAAATAAAAGCTCCTGTTTAATATTACTGACTTGCTCTGGAATTCTCTCCTGGGCAAAGCCAAGAACCTTTCAGCCTGTGCCCCAATTTGGGGGGCTTCCTAAATAGTCAAATTTTGTCATTTCTTTTTTATTCATTAGCTGACATCATTTTGCAGACAGAAACTTGCCCTCATCTATGATTTTGTTCTGTTCAGATAAATTCAAGCAGGTAAAGCAAAACAAATCTGGATGCTTTTCTAATGTTTTCCACTCTCTGAGTTAAATGTGTCTATTCCCTACCATCCTCCAATTCTGGTCAATTAGTTATTTTTTTTCAGGATGAGTATGTACTTAAGATTTAAATATCTGTGATGTTTTCTGGTGTGTGGCAGTTTATATCTTCATAGACCTCACATTTGTTTCCTGAGGATATTTTGTGTGTCCCTGCCTGCCTCTGATAGCTTTCCTACTGTGAAGTATGAAGAGATATTCCAAGCTCTTTTTAGATATTTTTGCCCTACCATGGAATCACCAATTTCTCCCATGGGCTCCAGCTCCCTTTCGTGGGAAATGGCATTTAAGGCAAAGGCTGCTATTGCCATGGCACTGTCCCCTTTGTCTAGATTTTAAATAGTGGAGTTGAGTGAGAAAGTAAGAAACGCTAGCACAATATCTCTGCACACATGATAAAAATGCACATAGAAGAGTACTCTATGTCCTAAGTATACTTAGTTAACACAGTTAACATCACAGTTAACCCGAAACTCCAAAGCAGGTGCCAAAGAAGGCAGAAGAGGAAGTGGGGATCAGAGAGGAATTAGGTCATTATAAAAAAAGTAGGCTCATGCTTTATGATCTGAGATGTATAATATTTAACTTTCTACATCAGATAGCCAATAAGTTAATAAACAACATTTTTAAAAGGAAATAAATATAGACAAATCCATACAGAAAGTAGGGCAGTGATTGCCTCTGGTTGGTGGAGGTTGGGGAGAGGCTGCTAAAGGGAACAGGAATTTTTTTAGTGTGGTCATAAAAATCTTCTGGAATTAGATTGCATTTAGTATTTGTGAAAATACTAAAAACCACTGAATTGTAGACTTTATAAGGGTAAATTTTATGGCATGTAAATTACATCTCAATTTAGTAATGGGCAAGAAAGACTGTATTCAACTACTCTCCTAGATGCAGACCCTAGAGAAATCCACAAACAGATTTAGCACATGGCAGTACTGCCTGGAGGTCTGTTACTGGGACTAGGCTGAGTAACACTGGAGAAAATTCTCCTAACTACCCTCTTGATATTCCATGCAGGAGCCAGGAGCAGTGATTATGAGCTATAGAGCAACAAGGGAAATTCTTAAATATATGGTGCTTTGGTGTAAAATGTAAGAAACCAAATGAGATTTATAGCACATTGTTTTACGTAAATTTTATCTATTTATTTATGTGCATGTCTACACAACCCTGCCTATTTCTCTAAGTTACACGTCTATCTAATTGCGTCTATCAAACACATCAGTGCAGATGTCAGGGCAAGAGGCAAAGGAAGCTGCGATGCTCAGCTGTGGAAAACAACCGTGTGAAAAGGGGAGTGGGAGTCCTGTCTGAGCCACTGAAAGTAATGAGCTCGCTAGGAAATGAGGATGTGAGGAGCCCCTTCTGCACCTGAGGTCCAGAAGGAAAAAAAAGAACCACTGCTTCTGGCTCCTGCATAGAATGTCAGGAGTGTAGTTAGGAGAATTTCCTCCTGTGTTACTTAGGCTAGTCCCAGGAATAGATATCCAGACAGCCTGAAAACCCCTGAACCTGCTGTGTGCCCAAATCTAAATGCAGTTCAAATCCCTGCTGTTATTCCTCTCAAAAAGCATCAGAGATGGAAGTATATTCTTAATTCCCTGCCAAATGCTTTCCAAATGCTTTATTTCACTTCTGCTGTTCTCAATATTCTTTTCACAAGGGGCTGCAACCCTCTCTCTCTCATCCTCATCTTCCAGCTCCTAAATTGCCCTGATTCTCTGAGGTCTTGTCTTTCTCCTCTATGGAGGATAAATTTCACCTCCATAGCACATCAATCTACTCTGGCCTCTACCATTGTGGGCTTCTCACTAGCGCTCAAACAAGTTCTATGCACAAGAGCATTCCAGGAACCAGGTTAGGGAATGCTGTTTTCTAGTCTTGGGTTGGGGAGAAGAAGCAGGCAGAGGGAGCAGAGGCAATGTCCTCTCAGAGGCAGGAGTAACAGCTGGAGCAGCTTTCGCCCACAGCTCCATGCAGCTCCTTACCACAGCATCTAGTAACCCCATGTGATGGCTAATACTGAGTATCCACGTGATTGGATTAAAGGACGCAAAGTATCGATCCTGGGCATGTCTGTGAGGGTGTTGCCAAAGGACATTATCATTTGAGTCTATGGGCTGGGAAAGGCAGACCCACTCTTAATCCGGGTGGGCACCATCTAATCAGCTGCCAGGGTGGCCAGGATAAAGTAGGCAGAAACACATGAAGAGGTTAGATTGGCCTAGCCTCCCACCCTGCATCTTTCTTCCACATGGACCCTTCCTGCCCTCAAACATCAGACCCCAGCTTCTTTAGTTTGAGGACTTGGACTGGCTTCCTTGCTCCTCAGCTCTCAGCTTGCAGATAGCCTGTTGTGGGACCTTGTGATAATGTGAGTTAATAATAAACTCATATATATATATATATATATATATATATATATATATCCTCCTGATACTCTATGCAGGAACCAGAAGCAGTGATTATGAGCTATAGAGCAACAAAGGAAATTCTTCAATATGTGGTGCTTAAATACATATACTTTTACCATATATATATGTATATGTATGTATAGATACATACATATGTATGTGTGTGTGTATATATATCCTATTAGTTCTGTCCCTCTAGAGAATGCTGACTAATACACCCCAGCCTCTCATCTGTTGTTCTCCCATCCATAGGGGTAGTCTTTTGTTTCCTTCAGTTATTACTCATGGCTTGCTGTGATTTTCCTTTCTTGGTCTTCACCCTTCCAATACCTGTGTAAGAAATTCCCTGTATTAAATTCCATCTGTTGAATGCCTGTGTGGGTTTTGTTTCCCTGATTGACTCATGGCCATTATACCATTCAGTACCAGAGGTAGTTCCAGCCCAGGAAATAGTCCCTCAAAGATGGGATTCTGAAATCAGTTTGGTCGTATCCTTGGTCTTAAATGCAAGTCTGAATTTGGAAGCCTTAGGTAATCAGATACCATTAAACCCACAGCACGTCATGGCATCACAATGTAAGTGTTCACCTGCTGTTGATCATGATGCCTGTGGGATTTCATGCTGCAAAGTGGCTGCTTCACTGGACCATTATGGTACTTTTACCATATGACTACAGGGAGTGTGTGATGGGAGTCACATGACACTTTTACTGTATGACTACAGGGAGTTTGTGATGGGAGTCACATGGTACTTTTACCATATGACTACAGGGAGTGTGCGATGGGAGTCACATGGCACTTTTACTGTATGACTACAGGGAGTTTGTGATGGGAGTCACATGGCACTTTTACCATAGGACTACAGGGAGTGTGCGATGGGAGTCACATGGCACTTTTACCATATGACTACAGGGAGTGTGCGATGGGAGTCACATGGTACTTTTACTGTATGACTACAGGGAGTGTGCGATGGGAGTCACATGGTACTTTTACTGTATGACTACAGGGAGTGTGCGATGGGAGTCACATGGCACTTTTACTGTATGACTACAGGGAGTGTGGGGGTATAGTTTTTACTCTACTGGAGAGCTTATAGAGAAAATGACAAACTTGGGGCTAGAAAGGCTCAGCTTAAGTCATGGTGAGAGAGGCAAAGTGATTTTGGAGCAGCCCTAAAATAATATCTCTGTTTCTGTAGCTGCAGTGAGAAACATGTTGGAAGTCAAAAACAAAATGTATGTGCACATGTGGCAGAATGATAGCCCTAAGTTGAATTCACACGGCTGCTGACTCTCTTACGTGAAAGTTAGAGAACTAATTGACTGGGAAAATGGAATTTTGAGACTTCCAATGGATACATCTGGATGGACTTAGATAAAGTTGAGAATCTTGAATACCTGAAACTCTGAGGATCCCTTGCAAGCATGCCTGGTCTTGGTCTCTGGGGAGTCTAGCTAACTCAGCCTTGTGTGAAGATCTTGTAATATCCTCACCTGTGGAAGGTGACTTGCAAAGTGATGCCTATTCTCCCCAAACTCACCCTCTTCACCTCTTTTACCTATAACTAGAATTAGAGCTTCCTATACATCACTGGGGAGCAACTGTAATATCTGCCCCAGAAGGAGGTAGTTTATAGTATAAGAGAATCATGAGCTATTGCTAATTTTCACCAGCAGAAATGTGAGGAATATGTGTGGAAATGAATTTAAAGGGTGTCAGATCAAAGAAGATGGAAGATAAATTGAGATCAGGCCAAATTTACTGATAGCAGTGTACTCACCAGAGAGCCTGGATTTAATGTGTTAGCTCAAGAAGCTGAAAGAGTTTCTTAACAGTTTTCTTGATTGATTTATTGAAACTTGGACTCTCTGATGACCTGCATCCATTGGAGAAGCCAACTCTTCCCCAGCGTAATGTAGAAAATGGAATACCAAGGCTGAGAAACCCAGGAACATCAGAATAGACTTACGGTGTGTGTCTTGTGTATCCCTTTCCTTATGACCCTCTCTGGGAGTGCATAGAAGGCACTACCAAGAAATGCATTTGCCAGAGGAGCAGCAGTGTTCTTGGAAAGCTCTTTGGTAAGGTTGAGGTAATAGAGTCCTACGGAAGAGAAGACCAGAAAGAAACATCCGAGATGGAGCCATGTCAGGCATCTTTAGCACTGACAATTTGTCATGGCATCTCTGGGAATGCAATTCAACAAAGCTCCCTAATGCTACTTGACATAGACAAATACAGGACATCTCTCAGTTCTGGTGGGTAGAAACCCAGCTGTCAAGGACACATCGTTGAGTCATGCACGGTCACTCGGCTTCCACACTGAACCCTATCTGTAGACCCAGAACTGGTTGGTTGAAGGGGAATTTGAGTCTCTGTGCAGAAGGATTCCAAAACATATTTACAGGTGGATACCTCTGATATTCCTCCAAACCTTTCTCAAAGGGCCCTTTGGCTATTGGCTGGAGTGAGACGCTGCTCTGGTGAAGAGAATTGACCTGTGTCTTCTCTCTTCACTGTACCCTGCCTCTGAATTGATGCCAATTTCTTGGATCTCAAATGCCACTGAAATCCCCAGTGATGGTGGTCAGTGATGAATGGGCTCAGGCGGTCCAGATAATGGCTTCATAGTTTTTTTCCCAGTTTCTCAGTGTGTAATAGAGTAGATATCCTTGACAACTGGCAGAAAGTCACATGGCTCCCTGGACGGTGGGGTGGGAGATTCTGCGGTCAGACGAACCAAGTGGTAGGCCCTGGGATTTCTCCTCTGTACTATCAGAGTGAACGGAAGGAATTCCTCAGTCCTGGGGAACTGCAGAGAAGGGTCACTCCGGAAAGTCTGCAATGTAGCTGTGCGAGTGGTGCCATATCCCCATGTAACTTGACAGCTTGTCCTGTGCAGAAGGTAAATGAATCTTGGAGAAAGATGCCACATTTTCTTAAAAGTGAACAGAGGGTGAACACAATCACAGCTTCTCTTCCAGTTCTGTCATTGATACAAATCAGTACAGTCCATATGCCTGTGACCATTCCCTTGAATGAAATGTCTTCTGCTTAAAACACCTGGAATGGATTTTGCTTTTGACAGGAGGCTGATTAACACCTCTTTTTCCCAAGTGCAGCAGCCCAACCATCAGCCGCCTGAGGGGCAGCAGGGAAGGTACAGAAGAGTGGAAATGTTACCTTTGAATAAAGTGCAAATAATAGTTAGACTAGCCATTTTAATTTCTAAAGTGAGAGTGAGCTTTGTGACCTACAGGGAGTATAGGATTGTCTCTACTGAGCAGAAGAGTCCTGGGGCCTGCTGAGTTTTATTGGGGAAGAGAGAGATGAAAGCATCTCCCCGCAAAGTTGGTGAATTTGAAGGCGCAGTGAGACCGAATGCAAGTCGTGAGTTGATCCCCGCAGAGTCATTTCTTCACTGAACTGGTTGCCCTGGCGTTGGCCACCATTAAAATTAGTTGTGTGAGTTGCTTCAGACCTGTTTTCACTGCTACTTTTGAATCCCACAAAGCCAGCGAAGCCATCTGCAATGTTCTCTTCTGCATTTCCAGGAGCTTGCAAAATCCATGGTGCAGATAGAGTCGGTGCTCTATGATTATCTGTTGAAATGAATGAATAAGTGAATGCATTTCATAGAAAAGGAAATAAATGTTCAAGCAGCGCAGGTAATGACTGAGTTATACGGATGGATGTCGCAAAAACCAGAACTCAGACCCGCACCTGCAGATTCATACTGCAAGAAGCCGGATTGAATTTCCATCAATCATGTTTCCAAAATCAAAGATAAGAAGAGGTCTTACTAAGAACCTTCCACATGCCGAGTACTGAATCCCTACAGCCCTGTGAAGGGATGTCATAGACAAGTCAACTTTCATGTTCATTGCCAGCTAAGACTCACAGGGCCAGAAAAGGAACGCGCAGGTCTGGAGAGAACGTCAGCTCTCAGAAAGGGAAACCCGTTCGCGTGTTCACCGACGCAGTGATTCTCAAAGTGCATCAGAACCTGTAGCCTCAGCACCCCCTGGGGACTCACTAGAAATGCAGATTGTTGAGCCATATCTGGACCTACTGAGTCAGAAACTCTGGGGCTGGGAGCACCAAGACCTGTGTTTTAACAGACTCCCTGGGTGACTCAGGGGCACACTCACATTGGAGAGCCTCTGGACTCAGGAGTGACCCCAGACTGGGAAGGTGGCGGGCACAGACTGTGCTCAATCCGTGTGTCATGAGGGAGAGCAGAGGACTCGAGGAGCCAGACCTTCTTTACTATTCCAGACCCTTTCCTGGAACGGGAAATCCTGTGTTTTGACTCCAGATACTCTCAAGTTCCCCCTTCATTAATGTTCCAAACATACATTTGCAGAACTGCAATCCCCCAGCTTTCAAAAAACCAATATTGTAAAAAATAAAAATAAAGAAGAAGTCAACATTTTTAAAAAGGCTTTATAAACAACGTTTACTAACAGCTCTTATTCCTAGCATGGTTTTCTTCCATTTATAAACTAAGGCAAACAAGTTTCCCATAAGCAACCCTTCTCCTTACTGGCTTTACAATGCGATTTGATTTATAAAAATTCGATTCACACAGAACTTTCAAGAGAGACATTTATTGTGGAAAGTGGGGTATTTGACATTTGGTTCTGAGATCAATAAGTCTGAGGACTGTTTTGAGTTAAGAACAAATGCCTCCCTTCTCTCAGCTCGGCTGTGGTACAGGTGGGTCTTTTGTTCTGAGTCAGCCAAAGGCACACGCAGTTTCCCATTATACACGATCAGGTCAGGGGTAAGCGATAAATCCACAGAGGGCCAGCACCCAGCCAGGCGGTTTCAGGAAGTCTATAAAGTGTGTATTTACTGAATTGTGCCAAATTGTTACAGGGATTTAAAATGAGAAGTCAATTCTCCCATCCATCTATCCTTGCAGAGAGGCTCTCATGTAGGAAATGATCAATGAATGCTATTCAAGATAATGACACAGATGATGACGGTGGTAACAATGCACACAGCTGTCTTCGCAACTGGAATATGCAAATACAGATGGGATTAAAAACAAAGAACCGGGTTCCACCCATGCTTGGTGGTGGTAATTCTGAGCCTGGTTCCTCAGGTTTTTAGTTTCAGAGACTAATAACAGAGGGTTTATCTCTCTGTTAGCAGAAGACACACCATCTGGATTCTCCAGGGTTCTGGGAAAATGCATGAAGACATACATTTGATTCTTTCCTCCTCTGTCCAACTGTGAAAAGAAAAGTGACCCAGAAAACATACAAGTATGTGAAAAACTGTGTAATCTAAATGGCTGAATATTTGAGGAATTATTTTTTGCAAAATTTTATAAAACATGACCAGCAAATCATGCCTTTACACATGAATGTGTAGAGGACAGCCTGTGCCCCAGACCCCATAGGCCTGGAAGGAAGTGAGGCTTTGGAGGGAGGGACATGGGACTCAGGACGGCTTTTCTCGGGGCTGAATCAAGGGTTAGGAAGGTGACAGCCACTGGGGCTCAGACAAGGAGCCTCAGACAGCAGCAGCTTTGCACAGAAAGCAGCAGGCGTCTTCCTTCTCACAGCCCAAGGCCTCTGCCCAGGGTTTATGTCAGCTCAACAGACAGACACAGCAGCCACAGCAGCTGCAGAGATGGCTGGGGCCTCTGCAGGGGCCGTGCGTGGAGTGGCTGCTGACCAGGGAGAAAGGGCTGTCCCTGAGCTGGAAGTAGACTGGCCCCAGGGGGGCTGACCCAGGCACAGCAGGTGTTGTCAACAGAAAGGGAGATGTTGGAACTGGTAGCGCCCAGTCCCAGGGCCCTGCCCATTGCTCTGTGTGAGCAGGTCACTGTGTTAGTTATCTAGGGCTGCACAGCAGTATTGCAGAGACTTGTTCCCTTCTGACAGCACACGTTGTGTTCCCGTGGGTTGAGAGTCAGGCAGGGCTCAGCGGGATCCTCCGTGAGGCTGGAATCCAGCATCAGTCAGGGCTGGGGTCCCATCTGAGGCTTGGCTGGGGAAGGGTCTACTTCCAAGCTCGTGTGGGTTTTGACAGCTTTTTGCCCCTTGTAGGCCGTCAGCCCAGGGCTTAAGTCCTTACTATCCTGACCCGTCCTCTCCTGAGGACCGTTCACTACAATAGGGCAGCTTGCTTCTTCTGAGCAAGTGAGGAGGGGCTCTCTCAGCAAGGACAGAGCCTCAATCTTAGGCGACCTGATCACAAGAGTGACATCTCATCACCTTTGCATAATCTATGGCAAAGTCAGAGACCCACCCACACTCAAGGGGAAAGGTCACCCTGGGGGCTGGGGGTCACGGGGCCTCTGGAGGGTCTGACCACTTCAATCACTGATCCTGCAACAGGCTGAGGGTACCTTAAGGCCAGACTGAATCACAGAAGTAAGTGAGGAGTCAAATAAGGTGCCTGTTCTTATTAGTTAGTAATTGATAACCGTTCATTCATTCATCTATGCATTCATTCATTATTAGAGACTGCCTGCAGGGGTCACTGTGGTTGCTGGGGAAACAGAGCTTGCAAGTGGTGGGGAAAGGAGTCACAGGACCTTGGGGATACATCTCATAGAACTCAGTGAGAGCTATTTGACACCGATGCACTCACTTGCTTTTTCATGTCTTCATTCACAAGTATTCTCCGTGTGCTTGCTGGGCGCATGCTCCATGGGAGTTCTGGCAGTGGACAAAGGCCCCTCAGGGAGCTGACGCTCCACAGGTGGTGGGTGGGGTGACAGGGAAGGGATGCACAATGGGATAAAGCATGATTAACGGCAGGTGGGAGTTAGTGCTCTGCTGGGGGTGTGTGATCAGAAAAGCAGCAAGGGTTGTTTAAATCAGAGCAACCTGAAGGCCAGCCAACCATGGACATACCCCCCAAAATAATGTGTCCTGCAATAGATGGGAGAAGACGTTATTTTTCAAAGGACTGAGGGTAAGAAACAAGCAGAGGCCAGGGAGCTGCTGCTGGGTGGAGGGCTCTTATTCATGAGAACACAGAGAAGGAGCAGGTGGAGAGGAGAGAAGAAAACCCGGGGAGCTGAGAAAAGGAAGTGGTCTTTTCAACAAACCCAGCAGCATCAGAGTTGTAAGATGGTAGTAAGGAGCAGATTCAAACCTTTGGAAGAGCCCAGCAGTGATACGGGTGCTCGTGTCAGAAGAATCTAGAATTGTAGCAGGTGTGTGGGGGGACTTGTGAGGAATAGACACCAGCATATGGGGAAGTGGTGGTTCTGCTGTGGGGTGGGTCAGGCAGCCTGACCCAAAGCTGTTCTACCCATGGGTGCCTGCTGCATGCCAGGCTGTGTTTGAGGCACTGTGGCTAGAGCAGAGAGCGAGGGGACAGAGCCCCTGCCCCAGGGGGGAGGGTGCTAAAAACATGGGAAAAGTGAGATCATCTGAGTGACTGACTAATGCCTTAAGAAGAATGACAGAAGATGATGTGAGACCCTGTGGCCAGGGCTTGTGGTGGGCAAGTGCCCCTTCAGCTAGGAGGTTCTGGAAATATCTTGGCATTTGAGTGAGAGGCAGCCTTGCAGAGGACTGAGGGAAGAATGTCCCTGGCAGAGAGGATGGTAGGGGCCACAGCCTCTCTAGAGCCAGCCTTTGGGAGCAGGGAGGAGGCCAGTCTAGCCAGGCAGGGGATTTGGAAGCCATGGAGGTAGGGAGGGCTGGGTTGGTGTCCTGGCCAGGACTGCAGAAGGGGAGGTGACCGTGGTGGAAAATACTGATTCCATTTTTGTTGCAAATGGGAAGGAACTGTTGTTGGTTTTAATAGGAAATAAGCAATCTTCAAAGACATAAATAGAACACGTTCTGGAGCTCAAAAAATGTCCAAATCTGCATATCAAAAGCACCCATTATCTGGCAAACTTGATGAAAGAACAGCACCTAGGTATGCATGACACAGCGAGGTGGCTGGAGTAATGACCTTCCAAATCTGAAGACAGAAGCAGCAGCCTGCCAAATGCAGACAAAAAGTCAAACTGACTTCCAACTTCTGGAGGCTAGAGGATCTCTACAACTTTGGAAGAAACAGTTCTATTTTAACATTTCAGATCTGCCCCAGCCGTGCCACTGCTCACTTGTCAAAGCTTCAAGACAAAGAGAGAAGGAGAGAGAATGTATTACCCCAGTGATATAGTTCGGCTGTGTCCCCACCCAAATCTCAACTTGAATCATACCTCCCATAATTCCCACATGTTGTGGGAGGGACCCAGGGGGACGTGATTGAATCATGGCATCCCGTCATTCCTATGCTAGTCTCGTGATAGTGAATAAGTTTCATGAGATCTGATGGGTTTACCAGGGGTTTCCACTTGTTTTCTTCCTCTTTTTCTTTTGCCGCTGCCATGTAAGAAGTGCCCTTTGCCTCCCACCGTGATTCTGAGGCCTCCCCAGCCATGTGGAACTGTAAGTCCAATTAAACCTCCTTTTCTTCCCAGTCTTGGGTCTTTATCAGCAGCATGAAAATGAACTAATATGACTGGTATTATTCTTCCAAAACAATACCACCAATCAAAAGTGAACCAAAGCAATATATTCATGTTCTGGAAGGCTCCACACAGCACCATGAACTGGAAACAATACTGACAGGGCTTGGCTGTGTCCCCACCCAAATCTCATCTTGAATTGTAGCTCCCATAATTTCCACATGTTGTGGGAGGGACCCAATGGGAGATAATTGAATCATGGGGTTGGTTTCCTCCATGCTGTTCTCATGGTAGTGAATAAGTTTGGAGAGATGGGATGGTTTCATGAGGGGTTTCCCTTTTCACTTGCCTCTCATTCTCTCTTGCCTACTGCCATGTCAGACATGACTTTTGCCTTCTGCCATGATTGTGAGACCTCCCTAGGCATGTGGAACTGTGAGTCAATTAAACCTCTTTGCTTTATAATTTACCCAGTGTCACTCATGTCTTTATCAGCAGTGTGAGAACAGACTAAATCAAATACCCAGCTGAAGGCAGAATTAAGCCCACGTGACGGTAGATGCATACCTACAAAAATAGTGTGATTGTTACAGTCTTGCACAAAGCATCACAATGATTAAAAATACCTGTCTGACGATAGACAGAGAGGATGATCACGCCAACAGTAATAGGTATTAGACTCACACAGGACAGTGGTTGTCTCACTCTGATATGGCCAGAGACCACAGAGGGAAGGAATTTCCTCTCCCAAATCCCCCCAAACCAGCCATCCGTTCTGCAAAATGAGGAATGGGGAGAGACAAATTTTCCACCCTGTTCTGCAAGCTCCTGAGCCCAGTGTGACCATTGGGTGTTTTAGTATCTAAACCAACAGATTCCTTTCTTTCTTTTTTAGGCTGGGGTGAGTCTGGGTTGGATTACCACCATTTTTAAGATAAGAGTCCCAGGAAACAGCCAGGTGAGCTCATGTCTGGTACAGGTGTGTCCTGAAGAGCCGTGTGGTGGCTTAGAGTCTGTGGAAGAGAAGAACCACTCTGGGCACATGGGAACTTGACACAGATCTCTAGGAGGAGCCTCATTTCTGTCTCATGGAGTCCTGAGGTCTTATCCCTCCTGAAAGAATCAATAATCAATTCTCCTAGGAAGGGGAGACCTTTCCGAAACTCAGTAGAGACTAGGTCAAAAGGTGACAGGTGCAGAAGGCACTGGTGAGGGACGCGCTCGCAGGGCAGGGTTCAGGGTGACCCAGCACATAACTGCAAGGGCTCCATGCACCCCAGACTCATGTCCTAGCCCCCACCCCAGTGCAGGACAGCTGGATGTGACATTTGGGTCCACAAGCTCTGCCTCATCCTACATCCTTTACAGGGGAGAAAATGCCCCTTGGCATTTAAAAATTGGCCTCAAAAGTAAGAAGCAAACTTGGTTTTGCCTTCCCCCTCCCTCATGGATGGGTAGAAGGGCTGGGGCTCCCTCCTCACTTTTCCACCCAGGTGAAGCCCCCTCAGGAGCTGCTCACCAGCAGGAGGGGTGCTGCCATCCCCCCAGTTTCCAGCCGGCTGGTGGACAGGAATGGCTCAGAGCAGAAGGCCAGGCCTTCCCACGCACCCAAATGTGGCAGTATCCAAAGAGCCCTGAATACAAACGATCTTTTTTATTCCCGTTGGGACTACAGTTTCTTCTTCCTTAATTTGACAGAATGAAGGAATAGGGTTGATTGGTTCTTCTTACTTTCAATAATGAGTCAGAAAAGATAAATATGAAAGCCTTCAAATTAATTCTAAGGAGCTTAATTGTTCTTTTCCTGGGATGCTTTCTTTCTGAAATGAGTTTTCCTGTCTTCCTTGTGTTATAGTATACCACACACCCCCCGCCACGGCAAAAGTTTATTTTGAGCTCGGAGGATGAATTTGCAATTTAAAAACCTGCTGTCATCATCATATGTATTTGCATAATATGGGCTCTTCATTAGAGCACAGAGAATAAAATCAGCCTGATAATCAGATCCATTCATCTGCTATTGGTTTAAAGTGGACAGAAAACTCAGGAAGGAGGGTGGGGACGCACGCTGTGCTCTGCTGAGCCAGGGGAGGTGCTCAGAGGCAGCAGTCTTCTTGACTGCTGAGAGAGAAGGATCCACGTAGCTCTCCCCAGGCCCAAGGTAGAAACACTGGCTCTGACACCTTTCGCATTTTCATGTGGGGGCATGAGTTCTGGAATATAAAATAACTTTCCTGAAGTTAAAATTTCCCATGACAAAATTTCTAAGCAACCTGTACCAGGACTGCCAGGAGCAAAGCCATGCAGAGATGCAACCATCTCCACCTCCCTACACACATATGTGTGCAGACACACAACATATACGCACACACACACCACACACACACATGCACACTGCACCACAAGTGACATACATAAACACACACACCTGTGCATGAGCACACACAACACATCTACATGTGAGCACTGCACATTCACATGTATACATGCATGTATGTGCATATAAAAACACAGGCACACACGTCTCCCACAAGCCCCTCACGCACACACATTCACTTCCTTAGGTTGTCCTTGCTCTTGACTTGCCCCACCTGTCACCAACATTCAGGCCCAATGTAGGCAAAATTTGGAGCCAAGTGCAAAATACAAAAACAATAAATCGATTTCCAAATAGGAACCCCCAATGAGAAACAACTAAAAATAGAAGTGCTCCAAATCCAACTTCTTATAAGACATAAGTTAGTAATCTACTAAAACAAAAAGTCTTTCCAGAGGGCAACTACTGGCCATCATCACCAGTGCTGGGAATTCAGACACAGCATAATCTTTTTTTTTTTTTTTTTTTGAGACACAGTCTTGCTCTGTAGCCCAGGCTGGAGTGCAGTGGTGCAGTCTCGGCTCACTGCCACCTCCGCCTCCCAGGTTCAAGCAATTCTTTGCCTCGGCCTCCCAAGTAGCTGGGATTACAGGCGTCCACCATCATGCCTGGCTAATCTTTGTATTTTTGGGCCAGGCTGGTCTTGAACTCCTGACCTCGTGATCCACCTACCTTGGCCTCCCAAAGTGTTGGGATTACAGGCATGAGCCACCACACCCGGCCCATAATCTTTTGCAGAGCAAAAGTTTTTAATTGTGAGGAAAACCAATTTATTATTTTTCTTTGAATCATATATTTGGTGTCATTTATAAGAACACTTAGCCCTGCCCTATGTCTCAAAGATTTCTTCCCATGTAATATTCTAAAAGTTTCATAACTCTGCATTTCACATTTCAATTTATAATCCATTTTGAGTTAATTTTTGTGAAAGCTGTGAGGTTCAGGCTGAGGTTATTTTTTTTCTTTTGTATATAGATTTCCAATTGTTCCAGCACAATTTCACCTTTATCAAATATTAATTGGCCATTCTTGTATGAAGCTACTTCTAGGTTCTCTATTCTGTTCCACTAATCTATGTTTTTATCCTTCTGCCAATACCACAGCCTTAATTACAGCAGCTATTTCATAAGTATTGAAATCAGGTAGAGTGATTCATGCAATTTATTCTTCTTTTCCAGAAATGTTCTATTTTCCAGTTGTCTTTCTATATAAATTTTAGAGCAATTTTGTATGTATCTACAAAAATATCTTGCTGGTATTTTGGTAAGAATTGGATTGAACTAGTAGATCAATTAGAGATAGGATTAATGTCCTTAAAACGTTGAATCTTCACTCAACGAAAATGGTTTCTATTAATTTAGATCTTCTTTGTTTTTCATTAGTATTTGTAGATTTCATTGTACAAGTCATGTACATATTTTATTATATCTATACCTAAGTATTTTACTTTTTGAATAATCATATATATATATATATATATATATATATATATATATATAATTTTAAGATGAATCTCACTCTGTGGCCCAGATTGGAATGCAGTAGTGAGATCTCAGCTCAGTGCAACTTCTGCCTCCTGAGTTCAAGTGATTTTCCTATCTCAACCTCTCACGTGGCTGGAATTACAGGCATGTGCCGTCATGCTTGGCTAAATTTTTTGTATTTTTAGTAGAGACGGGGTTTTACCGTGTTGGCCAGGCTGGTCTCAAACTCCTGGCCTCAAGTGATTCACATGTCTCAATCTCCCAAAGTGCTGGGATTACAGACATGAGCACCACGCCTGACCAACATTGTACTTTAAAAATTTTCAGTTTCCACATTGGCATTGCTAATGTACAGAAATACAACTGATTTTTTCATGTTGACGTTGTATTCTACGATATTGATAAACACAATTATTAGATGAAGGACACGTTTTTGCGGTTGGTTTTTTTTTGCAAATTTCCTATGGTATTTCCATGTAAACAATTGTCTCATCTACAAATAGCAACCATTTTTATCTTTCCTCCCACCTGTGTAGTCTTTTCTCTCTCTCTCTGTTGTCTTATTCTGCACTGGCTAGCACTTTCAGCACTATGTCGAATAGGAGTGGTGAGAGAAAATATCCTGGCCTTGCTCCCACACTTAGGAGAAAAGCATTTTGATTTTCACCATTAAGTATATGATTATTTGTAGAATTTTTGTTTGTTTGTTTGTTTATGGATGCTTTTTATCAAGCTGAGGACACTCCCTTCCATCCCTAGTTTTTGAGAGGTTTTATCGTAAATGGCTGTTGGATTTTGTCAAATGCTTTTGCTCTACATCAATTGACATGACTGTGATTTTTTCTCTTTAGTCTCTGAATATGGTATATTGCATTCACTGACGTGAAAATATTGAATCAATCTTGATCCCCGGAATAAATCCCACTTGGTCATCATGTATTTTTTTTTAACATATCATTAAAATTTGTTAAGAACTCTAAGGAATTTTTTGTTAAAAATGTATTTTGTTCAAAATATTTGCATCTATATTAATATTAGAATATTTGCCTTTAGTTTTATTTTTTTTCTACTGTCTTTGGCTTTGATGTTTATATCACTGGCTTCAGAAAATGAGTGGATATATGTCTCATCCTCTTCAATTTTCAGTAAATCGTTGTCTAAAATTACTATGTTTTTTTATTTTTTATTTTTGAGATGGAGTTTCAAGTGAGCAGCCTGGGAAAGGTAGACCTACCCTCAATCTGGGTGGGCACCATCTAATCACCTGCCAGTATGGCCAGAATAAAAAGCAGGTAGAAGAACATGGAGAGGTTGGACTAGCTGAGTCTTCTGGCCTCCATGTGTCTCCCATGCTGGATGCTTCCTGCCTTCCAACAAGAGACTCCAAGTTCTTCAGCTTTGGGACTCTTGGAGGTTTGACCAGAGACTGAAGACTGAACTGTCAGCTTCCCTACTTTTGAGGTTTTGGGACTCAGACTGGCTTCCTTGGTCCTCAGCTTGCTGATGACCCATTGTGGGACCTCCCCTTCTGATTGTGTGAGTCAATTCTCTTTAATCAACTTCCCTTTAGGTTAAGCATACTAGCTCATGCCTGTAACTCCAGCACTTTGGGAAGCTGAGGCCAGTGGATCACTTGAAGTCAGGAGTTCGAGACCTGCCTGGTCAAAATGGTGAAATCCCGTCTCTGCTAAAAAACAAAAATTAGCTGGGCATGATGGTGGGCACCTGCAATCCCAACTACTCGGAAGGCTGAGGCATGAGAATTACTTGAGTCCAGGAGGTGGAGGTTGCAGTGAGCCGAGATCACACCACTGCACTCCAGCTTGAGTGATAGAGCAAGACTCAGTCACAAAAATAATAATAATAATAATTAATTAATTAATTAATTTAAAAATGTTAAACTCCCCTTTATATATACATCTATTAGTTCTGTCCCTCTAGAGAACCCTGACTAATAATCCTCCTTTTTTATCTTACAGAGGTGGAAACTTAGATAATTAACTTGAAACTGTCCCTCTTTCTAAGGTAAGCATTTACTGCTGTAAATTTCCCTCTCGGCACTGCTTAAGCTGTGTCCTACAAACTAGGACATGTTGTATTTTCACTTTTACTCAGTTCAGTGTATTTGTTAATTTTCACTGAAATGTTGTCCTTGACCCATGTGTTATTTAGAAGTATGCTGCTTAGTTTCCAAGTGTTGGGCATTTTTTCTGATACTTTTATGTTATCTATTCTTAGTTTAATTGCAGTGTGGTCAGAGAACATACTCAATATTATTTCAATTATTTTCAACTTGTTCAGGTTTGTTTTTTTATGGTCACTGCATGGCCCATGATGTGTTTGTGACCCAGGTTAGTATATGTTCTGTGAACATTTGAAATATTGAGGGGAATGTTCCATTACTATCAGTGAAATTCTGTTGGTTGGTTGTGCTATTGTTGGCCAGTTGAGTTCTTTGTATCTTTGCTGATTTTCTGTCTGGGAGTTGAATCAATTGTTGAGAGAGAAATGCAGAAGTCTCCAGTATAACTATAGATTTATCTATTTATTTTAACAATTCTTTCAGTTTTTGCTTCACACATTTTGCAGCTCTGCTGTTTGTGCAAACACATTTAAGATGGCTACACATTCTTGGTGAATGACTCCTATATCATTATGTAATGTCCCTCTCTGTCTCCAGTAATTTTCTTTGCTCTGAAGTCTGCTTTATCTGATATTAACATAGCTACTCATGCTTACTTTTATTTTGTATGGTCTTTTTAATCATTTTACTTTCAACCTCCTTATACCATCATATTTTAAATGAGTTATTTTGTAGAGAGTATATAGTCTGGCCATGTTTTATTTTCCCTCTCTGCCAGTGTCTATCACTTAGTTAGTACATTTAATCTAATTACTGACGTGTTAGGGATTAGTGTGTCATTTTCTTTCTTCTTGTGATCTGTTTTTTATTTTTTTTATTTTTTGTTTTCTTTTGGTTGCTTACCTTCCTGTGCACAACTTGAACAAACTTTAAAATTCCATCTTTATTTAGCTACAATGTTTTTGAATCTATCTTTCATATGTTGAAAACAGTCACATATTCTCACTCTGTTGCCCAGACTGAAGAGCAGTGGTGTGATTTGACTCACTGCAGCCTGAATCTCCTGGGTTCAAGTGGTCCTCTAATCTCAGTCTCCCAGGTAACTGGGACTACAGGTGCATACCATCAAGCCTGGCTATTTTTTTTTTTTTTTTTTTTTTTTCTTTGTAGAGAGGGGTTTCATCATATTGCTCAGGCTGGTCTCAAATTCTCGGCCTCAAATGATCCATCTGCCTCAGCCTCCCAAAACTCTGGGATTACAGGCATAAGCCACTGTGCCTTGCCATAACTGTCCTTAAATAGTTGCTCTTAAGGATTCATGATATATATAAAACTTATCATAGTCTTTGGGAGTTAATGTTTAACCAGTTATAGTGACATGTAGAAAACTTAATTCCTTTTATGTTCCTTTACCCTTCCCCATTTTTAATATAATTGTCTTAAATATTTCTTGTGCATACATTATAATTTTTGCTTCCGCCATCATGCATAAGTTAGAAAACTCGCACAGATAAGGAAAGCCTGTAGTTCTTTCTCATATGTTTACTCTGTCTCTTTTTTCTTCCTTTCTTTCTGTTGTTTCACAATTCCTTCCTTTATCTGTTTCTTTTTAGCAATATCCCCATAGCCATTCTCTTAGGATAGGCCTACTAGTGACAAATACCCTTTTTTTTTTTTTTGAGGTGGAGTCTCACCGTGTCACCCAGGCTGGAGTGCGATGGTGCAATCTCTGCTCACTGCAACCTCCGCCTCCCAGGTTCAAGTGATTCTCCTCCTTCAGCCTCCCGAGTAGTTGGGATTACAGGCATGCGCCACCATGCCTGGCTAATTTTTTGTATCTTTAGTAGAGACAGGGTTTCACTATGTTGGTCAGGCTGGCCTCAAACTCCTGACTTTGTGATTCGCCTGCCTCAGCTTCCCAAAGTGCTGGGATTATAGGCGTGAGCCACCACGCTTAGCTGACAAATATTCTTGAGCTTCCTCGATCTGAGACTATCTTGATTCTGCCTTTAGTCCTGAAGGCTATTTTTGCTGAATATACAATTCTATGTTGACAGTCATTTTCTTTCTGATGTGTCATGCCAATGCCTTCTTGGTTGGTTTCGGATGAGAAATTCACTGTCATTACAATTACCCCTATAGGCAGTTTTCTCTTTGTCTAATTTCAAGGCTTTTTCTTTAAAATTTAGTTTTCGGAAGTTTGATTCTGATGTGTATGTGTAGATTTATTTAAATCTACCTTGCTGTGATTTGCTCAGCTTACTAAATTTGGATATTTGTTTATGTGTTTTACCAAATCTAGGGAATTTCCGACCAATATTTCTTTAAATACTTTTCAGTTAGAATTTCTTTTCTTTTCTTTTCTTTTCTTTTTTAGACAGGATCTTAAAAAAAAAAAATAAAAAGACCCAGGCAGGAGTGCAGCAGCATAATCACAGCTCACTTCAGCTGACCTCCTGAGCTCAAGCAATCCTCATACCTCAGCGTCTCGAGTAGCTGAGACTATGGGTGCACACCACCACATCCAGCTAATTTTTATATTTTGTACGTGTGTGTGTGGAGATGGAGTCTCACTGTGTTGCCTGGGCTGATCTTGAACTCCTGGGCTCAAGTGATCCTTTCATTTTAGCCTTCCAATGTGCTGGGCTTACAGGCATGAGCCACCGCGCCTGGCCTCAACTCCAGTTTCTTTCTTCTCTCCTTCTAGAACACTGATGACACAAATGTCGTATACTTTGTTGTAGTCCCCGGTGTCTCTAAGACTCTGTTCCTTTTTTATAAGTCTATGTTCTCTGTTTTCAGTGAGGTAATTTCTGTTGTTCTATCAAAAATAATCAATTCCTCTCTCCTCTTAATTTACTCTTGAAATTATTGAGGATTTGTGTTTCAGTGTTTTTTTGTTTTAAAATTTCCGTTTTCTCTAAAATTTTCATTTCTAAACTTTTTTATTTCTTTGCAGAGACTTTCTTGATTCGTGTCTTAGATGTTCAAAATTGCTCTTTGAAGCGTTTTTTTGACGACTTTTTTAAAATCCTTTTCAGCTGAGTCTAACATCTGTGATGTCTTAAAGTTGGCAGCTGTCAATGGTTTTGTCTCATTCAAGTTGAGATCGTAATGGCTCTTGCTATAATGAGTGACTTCTATTGAAAACTGGACGTGTCGGATATTATGTTATGCGATTTTGAATCTTATTTAAATCTTGTGTTTCAGTAAGCCTCCTCTGAAGCCCCCTGGTGGGGGAAATGGACTTCCCAATTACTGCTGGAAGCCCAGGATCTCTACTTGCCTCCCTTGAAACCCGGTTGGAAGGACATCTCATTATTGCTGGATGGGGTGGGAATATGAGCTCTCCCTTAGGCCTACGCTGATACCAGCCTGGCTGATATAGGGAGAAACACCTTGATACAGCTCATCACATGGACTCCATAGACAGGGTCCAAATGGAAAGAGGCCTCAGTTCCACTGAGTGGTGGTGAAAGTCCTGGTTACACCAAGCCTTCTCTGACACCACCCCATTGGCAGGTGGGGTTCCCATTACCACTGGGTGAGTGTGGGGTTCTCCATGGACACTACGGCACTAGGAAGTGGGAAGACAGGGGTTTTCCTACTCTGCCTTCTCTGACATCCTCTGCCAGTGGGGTGGAGAGAAGTATTGGGACACCTTGTTATAATCTGGTATATTAGTCAGGGTTCTCCAGAGAGACAAAACCAATAGTATGGATGGATGGAGAGAGAGAGAGACAGAGAGAGAGAGATGAATGTAAGTGATTGGATGGATAGATAGATAGATGAATAGATAGACAGTTAGAGCTATATGAGAGGGGATTTATTAGGGAACTGGTTTATGTGATTATGGAGGCTGGGAAGCCCTATAAGAGGAGAACTGTGAGCTGAGATGCTGGGATGCCAATAATGTGCCACCTTCTAAGTGTAAAAGCCTCAGATCCAGGAAAACAAGTAAGTGGTGTAATTCTCAGAAGCTGAAGGCCTGAGAACCTGGGGGGCCACTGGGCCTGAGCACCTGGACTTCTGATGCCCAAGAACAGGAGAACCTAGGTGTCCCAGTTCCAGAGGAGAAAGCAGGCAAGCAAATTCACCTTTCCTCTGCTGTTTTGTTCTGTCCAGACCCTCAGCCAACTGCACGGCGCTTGGCACACTCGGTGAGAGTGGATCTTCCTTACTCAGTCCACAGATTCAAATGCCAGTCTCTTCCAAAAATACCTTCATTGACACACCCAGAGCTGATGCTTCACCATGATCTGGGCACCACTTCATCCAGTCAAGTGATGCCTAAGAACACCCATCACTTCTGGCCAGAGTGGAAGTCTAGGATCTCCACTTCTTCCCTTTGATGCATGAGTGTGGTGGGACCATAGCTTTTCCTGTGGTGTCTGCTAAAGCAGAGCAGCTATTGTCTAAATGTTTGCTGTCTTGCCAGGTCCCCTTCCCGTGGTTATTCGGTTAAAGAAAGTTGGCTTTCATTCAGACATTTTTTTTTTTTTTTTTTTTTTTTTTTGAGATGGAGTTTTAATCTTGTCGCCCAGGCTGGAGTGTGGTGGTACCATCTTGGCTCACTGCAACCTCCACCTCCTGGATTCAAGCAATTCTCCCACCTCAGGCTCTCAAGTAGCTGGGATTACAAGCATGCGCCACCACATCTGGCTAATTTTGTATTTTTAGTAGAGACAAGGTTTCTCCATGATGGTCAAGCTGGTCTTGAACTCCCAACCTCAGGTGATCCACCTGCCTCAGCCTCCCAAAGTGCTGGCATTACAGTCGTGAGCCACCGAACCTGGCTCATTCAGACTTTTTCACCTATGCCTTTTGGTTCTCTGGATTATCGGCTTCTCTGGTGCCAAGTCTGGGAAAGAAGAGGCGAAAAGAAAACCCAGAAAACTCACCACTCTGTTGTTCTGTTGGCCCTGAGGTCCCCAGCCAGTCTTTCTTCTCTCTGCTTTTTAGAACTGTTTCATGCTTGCTTTATATATATTGGCCAGGATTTCTAGGTGAACTTAGTAGAAGAAGTAGGGAAAATTATGTCTATTCCATGTTCCATGTTTCCAGAGCAAAGTCTCTCTCTGTGTCTGCTCTTAAGATTTATCTTAATCTCTGCTTTGTAACATGACTTCATTCTTGCTTGGTCTAACTGTCTTCATGTTTCTTGCACTTAGGGGTTTTGAGCTTCTTGGACCTGTGAGTTTATGGTTTTCATCAAATCTAATTTTTTCTACTGTTATTTCTTCAAATATTTTTTTCTATCCTTCTCTCTATTGGGGACTCAAATTCCACGTATATGGAGTTTCTGGAAATTGTCTCATAATTTGCTGATGTTCTGCTTTATTTTAGTTTGTTCCTATAGGTATATTTTACCGATTATTCTTTCTACATTGTCCATTTCTGCTGTGAATCCTCTATGGGGTATTTTCATGGCAGACGTCACCACATTTGTCTCTAAATCTTTGATCCTGCATTTTTAATATCTTCTGTGTCTTCAGGTAGCATGCTTGATTTCTCCTCCAGCTCCTTGGACATATGGACTATAACTACTGCCTCATATAATTGCTCACAAATTCTACCATCTTTGTCAACTCTACGTGTGTTTTTACTGGCTGATATTTCTTCTCACTAGTAAATTACACTCTTTTGAGTTCTGTACTGAATGTTCCATAGGCTACGTGGTTTCCTACTCTGGCTGGAGGGAAGACGGACTACCCCCAGGCTGTGTGATTTTCTGCAATTCTTTTCACTGATTATTTAATTGCCCCCGGCTTTGGGTCAGTTCTCCCATGCATGAGCCGATCGGTATCCAGTCCTAGTCTGTAAGAGGAGTTGCTTTGCTTCTCCTGAGTTTTCTGTCTTTGCAGTTGTCTTCTCTCTAATACTGTGCTCTGCAAATTCTAGCCTTGATTTTCTCAAGGATCCATCCTATCTCTTCAACTCAGGGAGCTGGCTGAGCTATTCCGTCTGTGCTGCAGCCTGAAAACTCCAGCTAATCGGCTTCAGCGTTCATAGACTCACCTTGTTTGTTTCTGATCTGCCAGCAATCACTGGCCTGTATTTTTTTTTTTTTATTATACTTCAAGTTCTGGGGTACATGTGCAGAACGTGCAGGTTTGTTGCATAGTTATACACGTGCCATGGTGGTTTGCTGCATCCATCACTCCATTATCTGCATTAGGTATTTCTCCTAATGCTATCCCTCCTCTAGCCCTCCAACCCCTATCAGGCCCCAGTGTGTGATGTCCCTGTGTCCATGTGTTCTCATTGTTCAACTCCCACTTATGAGCGGGAACATGTGGTGTTTGGTTTTCTTGTGTTAGTTTGCTCAGAATGATGGTTTCCATGTCCCTGCAAAAAACATGAACTCATCCTTTTTTATGTCTGCATAGTATTCCATGGTGTATATGTGCCACCTTTTCTTTATCCAGTTTGGGAAGACTGTCCCGTATTTTATAAGAAGGCTAGTCTGGGCCCTGCTCCTCCAGCATTTTCAAAACTAGAAGTTCCTTACCATTGTTGCATTTATACTGATGCTCTGAGCCCTCCCCAGACCACCCCAAGCCCAAGTAATCCAAGGAAGCAACCCTGGGGTCTTTGGGGCCTTGTGATTTAATAATTCTTCACTCAGAAGCTCAGATAAGTCCACGTTTGCAACTTGTATTTTAAAAGATGCAGAAATGGGGTAGGCATATAGTAGTGACAAAATCTCATCAAAACCAGACCCAAAAGGCAGAACAAGGGTTTGACTTTTGCCTGATCCAGCTTTTAATTTCCTGCCTAATGGCAGTGGCAATAAGGACATCTTGGAATCTCACAGAAAGCTTCGGGATAGACGTTTCTGGGGGAAAAATTGTTACCATAGGGGTTTATTAAGCCCTGATCTTCCATTGTCTTTTGCAGCCTTGACCCCTCTGAGCCCTCTTCTGCACTGCTGTTAAAGGAGTATCTCTGACTACTCTCTGCTGTAAAACATTTGGTGACTCCCATTGCCCCCAAACATAATTCTAATCTTAGTAGTGGTCTTTCATGTCCTTCTCAATCTATCTTTCCTTTGTCGTCTTCAAATGCTTTCTCCAAATCCCCTGGGGCATTTTTATTCTTGGCTTTGGGGAAAGCATGGGTAATTTCCTCACCTGTCTTCCTGTGAAGTCCTCTGAACTCCCCAGTTAGGATGGCCTCTCTCTCTGCTGTCTTCATAGCATGCTGTACTGTTTGGAAACACAGATTTTCAGTACCCACTCCAGCTTCACACGTGAGAACTCACAGCAAACACAGATACCAGGGAAGGATGCACAGACTCTTATTGAGTCATGGCTGATGGACATATTGGTTTGGGCAGTGAGCTGGGTGCAGGGGTCTTCTGGGAACTCAGGGCCTGTCCCACCATGCCTCACCCACTGCCAACTGCTGGCCAGCAGCCTTCTAGGTAAAAGACAGCTTTCCTTAGAGATGAAAGCAAAGGCCACACTAGGGGTCCCTGGCCAACCCTGGCTCATTCCAGAGGGAGAGAAAGAAAAGACTGTTCTCTGAAGGGTACATTAATGGGGCTGGGGCTCCCCAAGCTAGGGAAAGCTGGATGAATGCTGGGGACGCTCAGATGGGACTGCTCCCCTGACTCCTGGCCATGAGGGCTGGCTTAGCTAGGAGGCCCAGTCCACTTAGAGGCAGATCAGGGAAACTTCAGTGACGAGGTTTGCTTTTGAACAGAGGCCATCGTAGCCTGCGTTCTGCCGGAGCTGAGCTTTTAATAACAGTAATAGTTATTTGGACAACTGTGATAATAATTTCAGTTAGAATGTCACTTTGCCATTTAGGAAGCAATTTCTTAGACATTATTTCATTTTGTTTCATCCATTAACAGTTGCTCAGCCCTCATTTTCATTTTATTTCAAATTTGACTTATTATATACACACTCATATATGTATATACTCTACAAACTGCATAAAAGCACACCGTTTATTTTTCCAAATATGTAATTTTTATTTCTTGTCACTGCACCCTCTTCCCTTTCCCCACAACCTCTCCACCCCTGCCAGCTTCACCACCAGGAAATCTGTACAAACTATTCTTCTCATTGGCTTGGTTTGTTTGTTTTTAGACAGAGTCTCGCTCTATTGCCTGGGCTGGAGCACAGTGGCGTGTTCTCCGTGCACTACAACCTCTGTCCCCCAGGCTCAAGTGATCCTCCCACCTCAGCCACCCAAGCAGCTGGAATCACAGGTGCATGGCCCCATGCCAGCCTAATTTTTTTGTATGTTTGGTAGAGACAGGGTTTCACTATGTTGATTTTGAACCCCTGAGCTCAAGCTATCCACCTGCCTCGGCCTCCCAAAGTGCTGGGATTACACGCCTGAGCCACCGTGCCCGGCCTCCTCCTAGTTCTTACTTCTACTCACACGTACATATGCCCCCACACACACAGGCATGAACACACTCCAGACATCTGTCTACATGCACTTGCACATGTGGAGACGCACAGGACTTGGATGTATCAATACACACATGCACATAGAAGCCCACACACAAAAATGTGGGCTTTACCCTTTGTCATTGTGTCGCAAAAATAAATTTCATTAAACACACCTTTAGTAGGTTGCCTTTTTTTTTTTTTTTTTTTTTTTTGAGACGGAGTCTTGCTGTATCGCCAGGCTGGAGTGCAGTGGTGCCATCTCGGCTCACTGCAACCTCCGCCTCCTGGGTTCAAGCAATTCTTCCGCCTCAGCCTCCTGAGTAGCTGGGACCATAGGCACATGCCACCATGTCGGGCTGTTTTTTGTATTGTTTAGTAGAGACGGGGTTTCACCATGTTGGCCAGGATGGTTTCAATCTCTTGACCTCGTGATCCACCCGCCTCAGCCTCCCAAAGTGCTGGGATTCCAGGCGTGAGCCACCGCGCCCTGCAGGTAGGTTGCTTTTTGAGCTTAGTAACACGTTGTCCACACCCTTCCCATCACCGGGCAGAGCCAGGGTTTATTCTGAATGACTGCACGGTGCTCCTCAGTGTGAATCTCCACAGAGCCATTTACTTTCAAACTCATGTTTCAACCCTTCAGTGGTGGTTGAATGTGAACTTTGTCACAGCCACACACACTTTTCTGTAAAAAAAAGAAAGTGTCACTTTGGTTTTGCTTTTGCTTTTTAAAGGTGCAACTTCAAAGAACCCTGGTGTAAAAATACAAAATTTATAAACTTCGTGATGAGCTCAGGAATCAAGTGGAGTTTGCAAAGCAGCAGCACAATGCATTGGGAAGAAGTTCCAAATCCCTTTGAAATGCAAGTTTTTAAAATTCAGAGCATAGAGAGTCTGGTAAAATTAGTGCTGCCTCTACGGCTTCTAGTTTTTCCCCATTCTCACTCTTTCTGAACTTCAAACTATGGTCAGTTTGAACTTCAAACTATGTTTTTCCCTTAATAATATCTCTGTAGCCCGTGCTAGGCGTGCGGCAGGCTGGAGTGGGTATGGACATTGGTGAGCCCACCCACAGCTGCATCTGTGTGCATGGAGTCACAGCTACAGGTGGGGCTGGGGACGGGACCCGGTGAGGACACAGTGGGTGCATCTTACCTGAGAGAATGCAGAAGCATTTTCACAGGTGGGGGGTCAAGCCACGGACGGAGGGCATCACAGCCCCCACAGCAAGGCAAACACAGGAGAGGAGCCGGAGGCAAGGTAGGTCCCTTGGTTAGGGAAAGGGCGCAGTTCTGGCTGCTGGGAGCTCCCCGCAAGAGAGCACACAGAACTGCTCTGAAGGAGCATACGCTCCTGAGAAACTATGGGGAAGCAGGTGTGGTGTAAGAGGTGCTGGTGGCTTGTTACTATTTGTCAGGATGGATGCAGCCACTGCAGGAATCTTCGTCTGGGGTAGAGACAACGTTCGCCGGCCTTGTCTCGGTGGAGGCCACCGTGGTGTGGAGGATGAGAACTGAGCACGGCTGTACAAGCCGGCTGGGATCTGGCCCCTGTGTTTCCCATTCCAGTGGTTTTCCACTGCGCTGAGGAAACAGCCCAGAATAGCCTTGACTGTGGCTCAGAAAGTTCCCGTGCCGTGTCCACCTCCCACCCATTCCTTGTCCTCTTTGCTCTGCCTGCTCCAGGGTGTCCCTGCCACTCAAAACCATAAACCCCTTCCCTTCCCACCACTTCCTGTGTCTTCCACTCTTGCCAGTTGTGTCCATATGACAGAAACACAAGGATGAGACGCCCTCTCCCCCAGGCCCCTCATTATATGTACAGTTTTAGTGTCATGGTGTCCTGAAAAGCAAAATTAAATTTGAAACTGCCTTTGCAAGGGTCATAACAGTGAGAAAATTATGACAGTGAGAGAGATTTGGCCTAACCAACCCCTTCTCCTTATCCAGGTGCCGGGAGGTTGGATGGTAGACTCCCTGGGTCTACCAGGGACCCAGAGACCACTAGGGTGGGGTAGGTGGAGGCCTGCGGCACTTACCATCCTGGGGAACCAGGCTCCAGGAGGAGGAAAGCCATGGGTACAAACAGCTCTGAGGCAGAAGGGCCTGAGCCAGGTTGGAGGGATGGCCAAGGTGACGGGGTGATGGGGATTGTGGGGTGGCAGGGAGGTGGAGTTGATTAGGAAAAGCTAGCATTTCCAGGTCCCCTGGGTCTGTGTGCCTCTGTGAGTGGATGCTAGACCCCTGGGTGGAGGGAGATGGGGCACACTGGTCAGTCCTGATTCCACGCTTTCTGAGATGTTGCGTGGGTGTTCTGTGCACACTCGATGCTGGGCTGAGCTCATCATGAGACTGTGCTGGGAACTAGTCTGAGCCATGATGGGCCAGCTAGGAGCTCAGTGTCTTACACCCACTGGAAGCCTGGGTCTTCTTAGAAAACTGCAGTTTAGTGACATTTGACCTCTGAGACTGGACGTGCACAGAGAACTATGGTACAAGGTTTGCTGTCTTGCCCAGGAGAACGGGCCCCGGGCTGGAGGGCAGAGGCCTCAGGCGTGATCTGTCGCAGGCCTGAGCTCACCTTCGTGCAGCGTTCCACAAATCAGTGCTCTTCTTTCAGATGCAGCCACATCTCCTTCACCTGGGGATGCGCCCTGCTCTCAGAACCTCTCAGGGTCCCAGTGAAAAACCCACGAGCGAAGCAGCCTCAGCATGCCCTGGTTCGGGAAACACCCTCGTCTGATCCCTCGGGGGCTCCTGTGCAGGTACCTGTCCTGCCCCTGGCTGGGCACCAGGTTGCCTCTTGACGAACCTGGTGGACAGGCTTGATTTCCTCCATGCCCAAAACTGGCCTCCACCGCGGTAAGAAGAGAGCCCAGGTGGGACCAGGCACTTTGGCTTCAGGTTCCTGGTGTGCCTGGAGACATCGTCCCTTCTGATTTATGGGCATTTGGCTGTATCTGCTTACAATCATTGTCTTCCTTTTGTAGGAGATTTTTAGTTTTATTGGCAGATTTAAATTCAGGTGGACGTTTATAGAACCACACAATATAACACTTAATTAAATGATGCCACACAAAAGGACTCCTGCGAAGGCCGGCCTCTGAGCTGGGCATGGTAAGGCTCAGTTGTCTCGAATTCTCACAAAGTCCAGCCAGAGAACAGCAATCCAGGCTCAGGAAGACACTGTTGAGGCTGGCCCTACATCAGGGTCTCGAGCTTGGAGGCTCTCGCAGAGGCTGGGGAAGGGAGGGGTGAGCAGGGGCCGTGCTGGAAGGGATGAGAAGGATTCCAGGTCACCACGAGAAAGGCAGAAGTGATGAGGAGGATGGCAGTAACCGCAGTGATGGCAGTTACGACAGGCACACTTAAAGCGGGGGGTCCTGGAGGGAGGATGGGAGCTCAGCGTGCACGGCAGCCTGAGTCCCGGGTCCTGCTCTACGGGATTGGCGTGTAATCCTCTTACCAACTCTACACAGCAGAGACAATGATGAGCATTTCAAATTCATAGATAAGGAAACTGACGCTCAAACAGATTAAGTAATCAGAGCCCAGGTCTGTCTGACCCGCAAGCCTGTGCTCCCACACCACGCCATCCTGCCTCGCAGAGGGAGGGCATATTCAGTAGGGCCCAGCACAGTCAGAATAACGGGCTCACAGACAAGGATACCAAAGAATGACTGACAGGCGCAATCCGGGCTGGGTCAATTCAGAAAAGGATCTGGGGAAGGCTGAGGATGGGGGACTTAATTCACACTGGTGATGGGGAGCCAGTGAAGGATTCTTGCCAAGTGGAGCAGGATTGGAACTTCTTAGGGTGATCGGCAGAGGGACTGGAACCCGTTAAGTGCACGTTCAGGCAGGAGAGCTCCGTGTTCAGGCAGGCTTGCAACCTCAGCAAGCTCCACTGTGTGGGTATGTTGTATGCCAAGGTGGGAATATGCACACT
The DNA here is from genome assembly GCA_004027835.1 of Alouatta palliata. NCBI lineage: Eukaryota > Metazoa > Chordata > Mammalia > Primates > Atelidae > Alouatta > Alouatta palliata. The sequence goes on along the minus strand of PVKV010009309.1, from coordinate 32,749 downwards.
CAGAACGGACTCTTGGGTGGGGGTGGGTGATGCTTATCTGGTTGTGCCATTTTGAACTCCATCTTCTTGTTCCAGGAGTCACAGAACAACCACTCAGGTGTATGAGGCACGGAGGAACATTTCACTCAGAACACGATGACGAGTTCAAAACCACTGTTGGTGCCAGCCCGAACCTGCGCCACCTCTGAGCACACCACGTCCATCAGAGCGGGTCTATGTAGAGACGGCCGAGGGCGGACAATGGGCCACAGGTTGACGTCCGTGCTTTCAGCAAAACGCAAGGTGAAAACTCTGTGTGACGGCAGACACAGGAAGATGGGGCCTCGGGGCTTCTGTGACCCCGATTTCCCTCTGTTCATTGTCCTGGGAGGCCTGTGCTGCTCTGGGCACACGCTGCCAGTTCAGACGCCGCATTCTCAGTCCTCACATATGTGCTGGTTCCAGGTTCTCGCAATAAGCGGTGTCTATTGATTCACTTTTGCAAAGCTCGCTCCCTCCTATGTGCTGCCAGTGCTGCTGCCTGCAGTGCTGAGTAACATGGGGAGGGCCGCACTGGCTTGCCGGGCTCCTCAGTCCCCACCCCGGGAAACTGGAAGCTTCATCACAAAAGGGTCAGTGCAGGGAGACTGCCCAGCGCCCATGACGGCCTCAGCCCCACCAGGCTGGGCATGCCTGACCTCTGGGCATACACCTCGGCCCCCTGTTGAACAAGCTCTACCTGTGGGAGCCAGCAGCCTTGAGCGCTGCCGAGGAGCCTAATCTAGAATTACCAGGTGGCTGAGGCCCAGACAGGGCTTTGTGCTGGGGTACTCAAGCAGAAATGTGGCTCAGCCCGTGGTGATCCTATTAGGAAGCGGAGAAGTTAATGAATAGTGTGTTCTTTCTTGCTTTCCCGGTCTGCCTTCAGCACGCTGTGTTTATCTACTTATGTATGGAAATCCAGGCCTTCTTAGTAGGCAGAGCAGAGAAGCAGCTTCTTGTCTTACCAAGAAACTGCACAAATCATTCCATTCAGGCACAAGGCTTGATTGGGCTCTTTGAGTCTAAGTAAGACGTCCTTAACCCTTCCTCAACCCGGACTCTTGTTGTCTGAGATGGGCTCCTGTAGGCTGCAAGAAACAAAGACATGCTCAAAGAACAAAGACATTCCCAGAGAGGGATTTCTACTAGAAGCCACAAGAGACACAAGGGGAGGAGGAACAGCTGCGGAGCCGGCGCCGGAAGCAGGAGCTGGCAAAGGGCACCCAAGGTCGCCCAGGCTCCGGCTGAGCTGCCATGCAGGGCCCTGCCGAGGTGCACAGGCTGTGGCTTCCCGTGTGACTTTCACGTGTGTGACTTTCTCTTGTGGCCTCCTCTCTCGGACTCAAGTTCAATCAATCAGACAGGGGCTCTGCTGGCTCCCGCCAGTCACCATCTGTGGGGCCAGGCTTCCACTGCGGGTGTGCAGGGAGCCTGGAGCCGTGCGACTTCCTGGAATAATCTAGGACATCTGGCAGAACATGGAACTGTGGTTATTTGACAGAGGCGGCAGCCGCCCTGTCTGAGCACTGAGGGCGCACCGGCCACTGGGCTCAGTGTCTGCTGCAGTTATCGAATGACGCATGGTGGATCGGCCCGGCACGTAGGGGCCCGTGCTGTGCACACGATTCTATGAGCCACACATTTGGGAAGGGTTTGCTGGGCAGTCCTTGCTTAGGCTGTCTCCTGTTGGCAGTCAGATGTTGGCCAGACTGTAGCTATCAACGCTTGACTGAGATGAAGGATCTACCTCCAAGGCCTTATCTACAAGGGTGGCATTTGCTGCCAGCCGTTGGCTGGGGGCCTGGGTCCCTCTCCATGGGGCTGCCTGAGGGTCTTCATGGCGCACTGGCTCCTTTCTCTCAGAACTAGCAATCCAAGACATGCCATGCAAAAGCTCAGATGACTTTCCTGACCTACTCATTTTCTTTGTATCTCCTGTCCTGATACCAATGCCTGGTATGTAATGGCACTTCCTTCCTAATTGAAGGAAGGATAGGAGGAAGGGAGAAATGGAAGGGAGGGAGGAAAGAGGGGAGAGGGAGGTAGGGAGGAAGGAGAGGAAGAAAGGAGAGGGAGGGAGGAAGGAAGGGACGAGGGAGAGGGAAAAGAGAGAGGGAGGAAGGAGAGGGTAGAGGGAGGGGGGAGGGGAGGAAAGAGAGGAATGAAGGAGAAAGAGGAGGGAGAGGGAGGAAAAGAGGGAGGGAGGGAGGGAGGCAGTAGAGTGAGGAAAGAAAGGAGGAGAAAGGAGAGGGAGGGAGGAAGGAAAAACTTTTCAAAGTTTGACTAATTCTTCTAGATTAAAGATTCATGATACTAAATTTTTACCCATGCGTCGGGACAGTTGGTAGAGGGCCCTGGGATTGGGCCCATGGCTTTTCAGAAGCAGAGCCTGTTTATGGTTCTGTGCAGGGTGAGTGCCATGAGTTACACTACTAATCTAAGCCTACCCAGTGGGCTTCTGCGAATGGTAAACATCTGAGAACTCACTCATTTCTTCTCCTTCCTCATTTGCTGACCCTCACATCAAGGTGCGTGTGAGTGGCCCTGCACCTGAGGATTTCTTTCTTCTGTTATTTTCAACACCAGCTAGTTGCATCCTCTCTAAGGCTGCCCCTCCAGCCCAGTCCTGCCTCCAGTCTGTGACATCAGCAGTAGGCTATACCCTCCCTCCTAACTGCCAAACACTTGGGATTTCCAGGGGCTTGACAAAGCACTGGAAGATGTCTGATTAAACTGATTCTTCAGTGTTTGTGAATAAAACAAATGCCCAAGAAGCCCCATAGTATCAGACACCAAGGACAGAGGGAAGGGTCCCAAACTCTGGGCCACCAGCCCCTCCCCATTTATGCTGTGGGTGCTCAGGCTGTGGGGGGTGGGGAGAGGACCAGGAGGAGGAGGGGACCTTTGGAGTTGTCTTTACTAGGGAATCTATAAAATCTGCATGTAAAGAAGATTCTTTGTTTATGAGCTCATTTTTGTCCCAGGCAAGAACTTGTTCCATGTCATGGTGTGATGGTTAATACTGAGCGTCAACTTGATTGGATTGAAGGATATGAAGTATTGATCCTGGGGGTGTCTGTGAGGGTGTTGTCAAAGGAGATTAACATTTGGGTCAGTGGGCTGGGAAAGGCAGACCCACCCTCAATCTGGGTGAGCACTGTCCAATCAGCTGCCAGCATGGCTAGAAGATAAGCAGGCAGAAAAATGTAAAAAGAGAGACTAGGTTAGCCTCCCAGGCTACGTCTCTCTCCCAGGCTGGATTCCTGCTCTTGAATATTGGACTCCAGGTTCTTCAGTTTTGGGATTTGGATGGCTCTCCTTGCTCCTCAGTCTGCAGACGGCCTATTGTGGGACCTTGTGAGCATTTGAGTTAATACTTAATAAATTCCCATATATATGTGTGTGTGTGTGTGTGTGTGTTTATATATGTGGAAGGGAGGGAGGGAGGGAGGGAACAGGAAGGAAGCAAGGAAGGGAGGAAAGAAAGAAAGAAGGAAGGAATATATGTATACATGTATACACACATACATATATTCCTGTGATATGATTATATCAGAATTTATCTACATAATTCCTGTGATACATATGCACATATCATAGAACCCTAAGAACTCCAAGCACACCACCTACAGGGGGTGGGGAAGGGATTATAACAATTACGAAGAGGGAAATTATGAGAGAAAACAACATATGTAAATGACCGTTGCGGCTGGCCCATAGGGGCACTGTTGAGAAAATAACCCAGTTACCAGCATTCTGTTTATAAGGGCCTCAGAGAAGGGTTTCTCCTGAGCCACAGCATGGGAAAACTCAGACTAGCTTCTGAAGATTTTAAAACGTGATTATTCTGATGGACACTGAACCACCCACTTTTCTTTCTGCTTTGGCTGCCGGGCAGCTCCAAGCCACAGCTGCCTCTGGCCAGGAGCCACCATCTGAGAGTCTGGACGCTCGTATGTGAGACGCAGTTCTGGTACGACCCTGTCCTGACTTCCTCCATCCCTCAACAGCACCATGACCCTGTCCTGACTTCCTCCATCCCTCAGTAGCGGAGGGATGTGACCAGGTCTTCACTGGTATTTGTGTATAGAGGGCAGAGCTCAGGGGACAGGCATTGGTTGCTCTATCCAACAGCCCAACTGACTTGGAGCCTTGGTTCACGTCTCTGAGTCTCCATTTTCTAATCTGAGAACTAGGGAAGGTGAGATCACCCACCTCACCTGGTTGTTGGGAGGATGAGATGTGTCACCGTGTGTAAAGCACTTAGAGCAGGGCTGTCACCTACGAAGTGCCTGATCAACATGGGCCATGGGCATTGTGCATGAGCGCCTCGCACCTCAGCTGAGAGGCCACGCTCCCTCGTCACCCTGACACCCGCTCACCCACGCGGGGCCTTCACCCTGGCCCTGACCCTGAGCACCTCTCTCCCTCACATGGTGTCCTCACCCCAGAAGCGTGGCGGCTTTGCCGTACGTGAGCACAGCATGCCCCCATGCCCCTGTTCAGTCTCTCTCCTGTACCCGTCAGACGCAGCCTGACCTACGGGGCTCTGCTGCCGTGCAGTCTCCTTCGAGAAGTTTTTCCCCTTCCTTTCTCCTCTCTCTCTGCCCTGGGACCCCTCACTCTTAGAGATTCCCTAGTTACGCACTTATGTCCATGCCCCTCCTTCTAATAGAAATACTGATAGAAACATATGGATATCCCATGTTATGACTGCATTTCTCATATTGTTTGTCTCACTAAGTTATTCATTCATTCATCCATCCATTCATTCATTCATCCAGCAAAACGCCTGCCTTGCACCAAGCACTGCTGTATTCCCTGAAGGCCCTGCTGAAAATAAGACAGCTTGTTTCTTTGCTAAGGTGCTTGTGTCCTGGAGTGGGAAGGCAGGAGTAAACTAAAGCCAGAGAGGAACTACGCAAATAAAATGGAACTACAAGCTACTGCTGAGTGCCACACAGAGAATAAAACCAGAACAGCGCCTGGAGTGACAGGGGCATGGAGGTCGGGAAGGCTCCCTGAGGTGGTGCAGTTTGGGCTGAGAGTTGGAGGAAGGGAGGCCTGCTTGTTTGAACATCTGGGGGCTAAATAATCTGCAGTGGCAGGAACAGTCAAGACAGGGACCCCAGGGCAAGAAGAACAGGGAGGGGCAGTGAGGCTGCGCCTGGCACAGTGGGCACACAGGACAGCACTAGGTGGCACAGAAAAGGGCAGGAGCTACAAAAAAAGTAAGAATTAGGTTCTCCACTCCGCAGTCAAAACAGTAAAACCTCCCGCACACAGGTAAAGATTCCACGAACCTGTTCCTATTCCTTCACCACCGCCTCTGTAGAGATGCCCCCATCCTGAATTTGATGCTCATTTGATTCCGTGCACTTCATCACGCCTTTATCATGTCTGTATGCATTCCTGTGCACTGTTTTATTTCTCTATTTATAAAGCTGTCTACGTGAAATTAAAATGTATGACTCTTCCTGCAACCAGCTTATTTTTCCAGCATTAGGTTAGTGAGAATTATATATGTTGTTACCCCAAATCCTAGGTCATTTGTTTTCTCTGTATAGCATTTTATTGTACGAATACACTACAATTTATTTACCCATTTTCCTATTGATGGGTTTCTGCTGTTTCTGACATTCTCTTATATCAAACTAATTTGAACTGCAATGGTCAATCCTGTATGGGTTCCTTATCAATTATCAAAGGTTGAATATATAGCTATGAGTGAAATTGCTGGGTTGTGGGACATAGTTATGTTAAATTCACCACTTATTGATACATTTAGCTCCGAAGTAGTTGTACAAGTTCATACTCCTACCATGCACACCTGTTCCTCTTCGCATCTTTCCTCGCCCTTCAGAGTGTGTACCCTTAAATTGTCCTGACAGGTGCTCAAGTGTCACACACTGAGATAATAACATCTATTTCTCTAGTAATTAGTTTGGATTTTTTTTCATGTTTTTTTTCAAAGTTATGGTTTATTTTTTTCAAAACTCCTTTTCCATATCCCTTGACCATTTTTTCTACTGTGTTTTATTTCTCCTCGATCTGTAATCTGGATTCTAATCCTTTGTCAGTTATGCTTATTGCAAATGTCTGCTTCGGGTAGTAGCCTGTGTTTCTACTTTATAGTGACTTTTTAAACACACATATTTTTATGCTGATATCACTGAGTTTGTTAATATTGCCCTTCATGATTTGTACAGTTTAAGACTAAGGTAAAAATATATGATTCACCATAATGTCACATATGTTTTCTTTACATGTGTGAAGTTCTGTCTCTGTCACTTACCAAATTTCTAATTAAGTGAGATGTACTTCTGGGACCTCGGGGGAGGGGGACTGCCTCTCTGACTCTTCCTCTGTCCCAATAGTCTATGAGTTAATCTGTGTGGCCTGTACGATGTGGTCTTGCTCAGGTCATCTTTACAATAAATTATTATATCTGGTGCAGCAAAACTCTCCTGGATGTTCTGAACCCTTTGCTTTTCTATATAAAGTTAAAATTGATTAAGTATTTTTCTTTTTAACTTTATATAGAATAGCAAAGAGTTCAGAACATTCAGAAATTACTTAATGGGTACAATGTACATTATTTGAGTGATGGACTAAAATCTGGACTCCAACGCTAGACGATAGATCCATGTAACAAAATTGAGCTTGTACTTCTTAAATTTACACAAATAAATTAAGATAAAACTAAAGTTAAAATCAACTTGACATATTCTCTGCAGAATTGTGACATAATTTTGGTCAAACTTCCTTTAACTTTGTAGGTTAGTCTGGGAAAAGGGACATATTTATAGTATTGCAACTGTCTATCCATACACAGGTTTATCACTCCACTTTCTTAGCTCTTTTTAATGGCCTTAATAAAGTTTAATGTATTTTTCAATAAAGTCTTACATTTAGTTTGCTAAGTTTCCTCCTACAAAAACTATGTAGGTTTTGTTGCTTTGCAGTTGGTGTATTTGTTGCTATTTTCAGTATACAAAAATGCAATTGATATTTTTTCTTTTCTTTTACATCTTATACTTTCTTGATAATTTTAATATTTTATCTGTAAATTACTTTGGTTATATATGTAACTCATAATATTTTCTGTGAATAATGAGAGTTTTGTTCCTACCCTTTTTAATTCTCATACTATTTATTTCTTTGACTTTACTATTTTTTCCCCTGGCATTTCCTTTTTGGCATGCCTTGTGGAGTCTTCATTTCCATTTTACCTGAAAACTGATATTCAGTCAATGTCTCACAGGAACTTCTATGCAGATTTCTGGAGCTTTTTCTCTAACTAGCTCCTTCTTATCCTGTACTCTGCCCTTCAAATTCCAGATAACTTGGCTCCAGCTGACTCTATTCTGTCTATTCAACTCAAGCTTTCTGGGTGTGCTTCCCCTTCCCTGCACCATGGTCTAGAAATTGCCTCCTGGCAGAAATCCAAGGTGGTCATTGGGTTAGCCTAATTTGTTTCTCTTTGATCATTGTTTGCAGTTCTGTGCTACCTCTTGTCTATCTTAAAACAATTTTTTTGTAATTTATTTCAGTTTTCTCATTTGTTTTTATGGTAGAATGGCAAGTACTAAAGCAATTACTCCTTTGGGAGGTGAAAAGATAAGTTCTAAACCATTTATATTTAATTTAATGCTCAATATGGTTGGAATTAAGTCCACCATGCTGCAGTTTGGTTTGTATTTATCTTATGTTTTTTTTTTATCCTGCTTTCTTTTTAATTTATAAAGTGGTTTTCTATTACACCTTATTTCTTTTAATTGGTTTTTAGGTATATCTCTTTCTTTTTAGTGACTGAGTATTAAAACAGGTATGTTTAATTTACAGGAATCTACCATGAATTAACATTTTAGCATTCCCTGTGATGTGAAAACCATCAATAGTGTAGTTCTGTTTATCCCTGATCGTTTGTGTTTAATTTTCATATATTTTACTGTATGTTACAAGTCCCAGCATACATATTGCCTGTTATTTTTTCTCCAAGGATTCAGTTGTCTTTTATATATTAAAACAAGTGAACAAAACGTAGTCTTTTAAATTCAATCCTATATTTATTATTTTGGCATATTTTATGCCCTCTGAGATACCATCTGGCAAAGTATTTCTTCAGCATAATATTTGTTTTTACATTTTATTTGTAGTGTGGACTATGATGTCTCTCAGTTTGCACTTATCCAATTTTTCTAATTTTGGAAGATAATTTCACTAGATATAGAATTCTAGGTTGACAGTATTTTTCTTTCTTTCAGAACTTTAAAGATGTTACTTTACTGCTTCCCTTGGCTTATATTGTTTTGTAACCCAGCTGTCATTCTTATAATTGTTCTGCTTTATGTGATGTGGCAAACTCCCTCTGTTCTTGTGACTTTTAAGATTTTCTCTTTGTCTTATGTTTTCAGTATTTTGACTCTGATGACCCTTGGTGCACTGAATTCACTCTCCTGAACTCCACTGAACTTCCTAGATTTGTGGATTAATTTTCCATTTTAACAAATTGAAAATTTGTTACTAACTACTTTTTGTATCTTTTGCAGAGGCAGGGTTTCAGCATATTGCCAAGGCTGGTCTCAAACTCTTGGGCTCAGGCAACTCACCCACCTCGACCTCCCAAAGTGCTAGGATTACAGGCATGAGCCATGGTGTCTGGCCAGAATGTGATTCTCAAATGCATAAATTAGATTCTCAGTCATCTAGTTTATGCATTTGAGAATCACTGAAACTATTAAGTAGATGAAGTAATGTATCCCTTTTCTGACAAAGCTGATATGGTTAAAACACTTGGGCTCATTTTCACCATCAGGATTTCATAGAGCCTGAGGCCATCTCACAATGGCAAAGCAATTGCTGTTTTCATGGTAGCATGGTGACTTTTAAAACAAATCTCAGTATCCTTGCTACTTACCATTATGGCATTGGTACTTGATACCTGTTTACAGGACTGTACTTGTTTAGTCTGTGTATATTTAATTGCTTGCTGATAGGCTATGGATAGTTGGAGACACAGGACTGTGTCTTGGCCACCTCTGTCTGATCCATATTGCCTAGCACAGTCCAAGGCACCTAATATTTGCTCAATAATAAGTTGGTCAAATTCCAAAGACCTTGTGAAAGTTATCAGAATCAAATAGAGTCACTAATGTTATGAAACCAATGCAAAATAGAACGAAGGGATCCAGGCACACTTGTATGCTAACAGTGAAAGATGCTCTACAAAATCCACAACCTTACACAAAAGGTACTTTCACAAGGACATTTGCCCAGTAACTGCCTGTCCAACCTTAGACTGCTGTCACCCTTGCTATTGATCCTCGTACTCAAGGACAATGATCTCAAAACAAGTATGTAGTCCTCCTCACTGTTTACCTGTGAAAACCCTTTGCCTCTTTTTCCTCCCTGAGTATGCACAGAGTGGCATTTTTCCATTGCAATGCTCCATTCTCAAATACACATCTTTTCTCTTAGAGGGCCACTCTGTTATTTCCGCCTCTAAACTCTAAACTGAATCTAAAAGACTTGCAGCAATTTTCCTGAGGCCATACTTTTAGTGAAAATTGAGGCTAGGATTTGATGATATTTTTCTCATATCTAAAGTCAGTATAATTTTCACCCACCCAAGGTTATTGTGGGAATTACAGATTCTACATGGGATGCATGTATCCCAGAGGACACACAGTGGGTACTCCAAAACTGCATTCCATTCCATTCACACGCATGGTCTCCACTTCACCTTGTCATATCGGTGTGTGTATGATGCATGTGGAGGACATGCCTGCAGGCAGAAGGTGTAAGGCACAGAAAAACCAAGACTCTTAGACTCTCTCTGCCATTCTGTTAGACTCTCTCTCTCTCTTTCCCTCTTCCTCTCTCTCGCTCTTTCATATGTATGTATGTGTGTGCCAACATGAATGGAATTATGTCATACCCTGTCGACGACATGGGTTTTTCACTAAGCTATACATCTTATTAATTTTACAAGTCAGCCTTTAGATCCCTTAGATCTTTCTCTATTTTTGTTTTGTAATATTTCATTGATTGGATTTGTCATTATTAATGTGACTATTCTGTCTTAATGATTATTTAATTTGTTTTCATGTTGTTGCAATTACAAATAATGCTGTGGAGAAAACAAATTGTGTATGTGTATGCACACATGTCTCATGCACATGAGTTGGTTCTTCTTGGCCCAGATTCCTGAAACGTAAGTTCTGGATCAGAGTCTATGACTTTTGTAATCAGTTGACTAATAAGCTACTCTTTTAAAGGGGTATCCAATGAATGCTCCCACTGAAATGCAGACAGTGTTCCCTCCCCAGCATTTCACATGATGGGTTTTTTATGCTTTTTCCCTAATATAAGGAGCAAAAAAAAACTTGTTTTAGTTTATGCTTCATACTCTTTTAATGTGTTTAGTGGCCATTTTATTTATGTTCAGTAAATTGGCCATCCATATTCTTTGACTACTTTCTACTGGGTTGTCTTTTTGTTGTTGACTTGTGTGAATGTTTTGTAAATTCTGCATATTAAACTTTTGCTTGTTTCTATTGAAATATTTTTGTCATTCTGCCAGATGTCAATTAACTTTGTGTGCTGTGGTATTTATCACGGGGAATTTGTCAGTCTTTGTCCATATGGTTTCTAATTCATTCATATCACTACGCTTCCTTCTGCCTCAGATTCTATTGATATTTGTTAGGTTTAAATCTTTAATAACACTGAAATTTATTAACACATGTTATAGGTTATGATCCACTGTCATTTCTTTTAGCAAATGAGTAGCCCAATATTCCAAAATCACTTACTAGATTTTTAGCCCTTATTAACTTGAAATGCCACTTTTACTGTCTATTAATTTAATCTGATTATGTGCAAATCCCCTGATGTGTCCATTTGTTTCCAGATCACCTTTTCTCCTCTGTTATGTACTGATATTGCACTAACGTCCTGCCACGCTCACTGATCCACCTTATGGCACATCAAATAGGGCAAACCCACACCCACGGTCATGCCCACAGTGCATTTTTTCAAAATTGTACTGGCTATTTCCATACATCAATTGGCCGTGCAAACTTGAGAATCAGATCATCAGTTTCCATATTAAAATCGATTGGAATTTGTTGGAGATACAGATGGGGTACATGAGCTGTGGGAGAGAAATGACAACCTTTCAGCATCAAGTCTTTCCCAGGGTGGTAAACATTTGGAAGCCTTTCCCAGACCTCTTTCCTTTTCTTCCAGAACACACAGGGAGTGGTACTTTTCATCTCTCTTCACTTTCAGTGTGCTGACCTGACTAAGTTCCAGAGGATGAGAGGGGAGGAAATGATGACGTGGTGGAAATGACGTGGGCAGAAATGATGACGTGGGGTGGAAAGATGACGTGGGCGGAAATGATGACATTGGCGGAAATGATGACGTCGGCGGAAATGACGCCATGGCCTCCAGGTCCGGCCCATGGGAACCGTCTGCACTGCGTCTCACTTCTTCCCTTTGGTTGCCTTCCACCTGCAACCAGGGACCTGGCAGGGAAACCTGAGGCCACTGAGGGTTCAGGAACCACAGGCTGGAAGTTGTCCATGTCCCGGAATAGCCACGTGGAAGGTCACATCCCAGAACGCCACACCGAACACCAGCTCATTAGTGTGAGCTGAAATGGACGTACATTTTGCTAAACCGCGGAGAATTTTGGAGCATTGGCTAAAGTGCTGATTTACTCTGATCAACGATGAATGTCTCTTCAGCTGCTCAGGCCAACTTTGACTTTTTCAGTAGGTGAGAATTCTCTGGAGTTCTTTTGTATTATTATTTTGGCCTGGAATGGAATCTTTTTTTTCCTATTACATTTTCTATTTGAATGTTGCTGGTTATAGAAAAGCTATTGATTTTCGTAGGTTGATATATTCAGCTCCAGGTTGGTGAACTCTCCCGGCCTGTTCTAGCAATTTATCAGTTTGTGCTTTTGCATTTTTATGGGAAAGAATATTCTCATATATATACTGTCATATCGCTCAAGTTACTTTTTTCATTTTTACATTGGTTGGAACCTTTAGCACAGTATTAAATGGTGATATATAGTGGGCATCCTTGCTGAGCTAATTTGAGAAACTATCACTAATGTTTCATTATTAAATATGATGCTTACTTCAGTTTTCTGGTAACTACTTTTTATCGAGATAAGACCGTTTGATTACTGTCTTTGTTTTCTAAGTGTTTTGTTTTTAATCAGGAACGAGCATTGACTTTTATCAAATACTTCTTCAGCATCTAGTGAGATAATTAAAGTTTTTCCTTTATTCTCCTGATGTAATGCCCCATAAGTTTTCTCAATTATTCTCACCTTCCTCCTATTAACGCCATATGGTTGTGATATCTTTTTCTTTTAAGATCTTGTTGATCTGAATATTAAATGTTATTTGGGATTTGTTTACCTGTTTAACATGGATTTGAATACAGATTTTTTTCTGTGCTTGATTGTTCATAATTATTTCAATTATTGGAATGACATAGTTATCTCTCTTTCCTGTTCTCTGAAAGTTTATGGAACTTATGAGTTATTAAAGTTATGTGGGTATTTACGGATATGAATGGCCCCTTTAGCTGTTACTGTTATAGATTTTATTTATGTTATATACAAATGTATAAAGTTATAGATTTTATTTCTTATTTATTTATTTAGTGAGACAGAGGCTCACTCTATTGCCCGAGCTGGAGTGCAGTGGCATAATCTTGGCCCACTACAACCTCCCCCTCCCGGGTTCAAGCAATTCTCTTGCCTCAGCGTCCCAAATAGCTGGGACTACAGGCATGCACCACCATGCTCAGCTGATTTTTGTATTTTTGGTAGAGGTGGAGTTTCATCATGTTGGCCAGGCTGGTCTCAAACTCCTGACCTCCCAAATGATCCACCCACTTCAGCCTCCCAAAGTGCTGGGATTACATAATATGTGGTTTTTAAAGCTATAAATTCTCTAAGTTTTTTTTTAAGAAGCCCCTTGCACCAACATTTTCTTCATTTGCTTTCTAGAAACAATAACTTAACCTAGTTTAGCAGTTTCTTTTGAGGTGTCATATATCTAAGAAAAGCTTTTTACTGCAATTTTTAATTTGTCACCATTAGATATTAATCGTCATCCTACCAAAGAAGTTGGAGATTTTCTTACGATCATTCTAAAGCCCACATACACACTTTCCCTCCAACCAAACTCTTAACTGCATGTGTATAATAATCCCAGGATTGATTTATAGCCAATATTGACATAATATATAATTTTGACTATGTAATCATATATGAGCCATGCACAGTCATTTACTATAATAGATATAAAAATGTCTTCTGAAGTTAATAATTATTTCATGCCTCATGCCTAAAATAATTTGTGCCAAGTTAACTGCCAGCTGTGGTACCCACTCCCCCACTCCACAACCTCCTCCATACATTTTTTGTTATCGGAGACTCTGTCTATGGAATTATATGTATGTGTATACATATGACTCAGAATTGTCATATGTATGACAATTATAAATTGTCACAAATTTACCACTTGATAATTTGCCACTTCATAATTACCACTTCATAATTTACCACTTGATAAATTATCACAAAGTAGACATCCCCATATCCATGTGGTACGACCACCCCAAGCTAAGAAATAGAACATGGCCAGTGTTCAAAAAAAATCTCTCATTCCCTCAGCCCATGAATAATATGCTTCCTTGCCTAACCTAACCAATACCTTGACTTCCAACACAATAAATTGCTTTTGCCTGTTTCTAAAGCACACACACTCAAAATAATGTGAGTGAGAGCAAGTCATATTATTCCATGTAACTGCAGTTTATGATTATATATTGCTCTAATGTACAGTTGTTTAAGTTTCCCATAATGCACGCATCCACTTTACTGCTAATGGGCATTTGGGACATTTCCAGTTGTTGACTCACAAAAATAATGCTGTTATGAATATATTGTGAATGCTTTTGTGATTATATGGATACATGTTTCTTTGCGGTCATATACCTCTGAGTGTAATCACCAAATTCTCATCATTACTGTAACAGAACTCCAGTTTCCCTGTATCCTCTCCAACATTTGATACTTTCCAGCTTTTTAAATTGTAGCTATTCTGCTAGGTGTAGACTAGTTTTCCTTGTGGTCTTGGTTTATATTTTCCTGATAAGTGACGATGATAAGCATCTGTTCTTGTGTTTACTGGTTCTTTGGAACTTTGCTCTCTGATTTGTGTATTTGTATCTGAGGAGTACATTTTCTTGTCTTATTGATATAACTTCTGTGAACTTAAGTTCTTTCTTTCTTTTTTTGAGTTGGAGTTTCACTCTTGTTGCCCAGGCTGGAGTGCAGTGGCGCGATCTCTGCTCACCGCAACCTCCGCTTTCTGGGTTCAAGCGATGCTCCTCCTTTAGCCTCCCCGAGTAGCTGGGATTATAGGCATGCGTCACCACGCCTGGCTAATTTTGTATTTTTTAGTAGAGCCAGGGTTTCTCCATGTTGGTCAGGCTGGTCTCAAACTTTAGACCTCAGACGATCCGCTTGCCTTGGCCTTCAACATGCTGGGATTACAGTGCACCCGGCCGTGAACCTAAGTTCTTAATTTCAGTTGGGTCTAATTATCTGTTTTGCAATTTTTTATTAATGATCATTACATCTTATTTAAGAAATCTCTGTCTATTCCAGGATCTGGATATTAGATAGCAAATATTTTCCTCCCACTCATGGAATGGCCTTTTTGGTCTATTGCAAAAGAGATGTTGTAATAGTGGCAAAAGTCACCTAATAAATCAGTCCTTTCCATTACAGTTAGTGCTGTTGAGTCTAGATAAAGAAATCTTTCTGGTACCGAAGTTCACTTAAAACTTGCCTCTGATAAATTCCATATGTTCTAACTGTCTATTGTGTATCTGGACTTACTTTTTAACATAATGTGATAAAAGGGATTAATTGTTTTTCACTATTGGAATCCAATGACCAAATACCATTCATCCAAAAGATGTTCTAGTCACACTCTAATGCAATTGCCTTTTTTTTTTTTTCCTATTAATCAGACCATCTAGAATATTTTTAGGGTCTGGGTTAAAATTACAGGTAAGAGCTTTCAAAGCATAGATATAAATATTTACATATTGTAAGTCAAGGGAACAAGTTATTGCATGAAATATATTCTATCATCCTATATTGACAAATGTACACTTTTCTCATATTTCCATTTCATAAATAATTTTGCACTTAAGCATTAGTTTAGCTTGCTATGTATTATTTTTGTTTCATTCAGTTCAAAATATTTTCCAATTTTCATATTGATGTTTCTGACCAAAGAATTGTTGAAAGCTGTGCTGTTTAATTTTAACATGTGAGGATTTTCTAGTTATTTTGTTGCTATTAATTTCTCATTTCAGCTCTTTCATCATTTACCCATTATCTCCAGGCTTTCATTTTTCTCTTGAGAAGTGAGCTATCAATTTCTTCTTACTCCTTTGAAGGAAATCTGGGTAGTTACTGTTTTTTAACTTTTATCAACCTTAAGCTTTTCTTTTTATCTTTGGTTTTCAGAGGCTTTCTTTTCTTTCTTTCTTTCTCTTTTTTTGTTTTCTCTTAACTTTTAAGTTCAGGGGAACATGAGCCCAGCACCCATTAGCTATTTTTTCTGATCCTCTCCCTCCTCCCACCCTCCACTGAGCTAATTTGAGAAAAGATCAGTAATGTGATAAGCCCCAGTGTGTGTTGCTCTTCTCTATATGTCCATCTGTTCTCATTATTTAGCTCCCACTTGTGAGAAGATGCAGTTTTTGGTTTTCCGTTCCTGTGTTAGTTTGCTAAGAACAGTTCTATCCATGTTCCTGCAAAGAACAAAATTTCATTTTTTACAGCTACATAGTATTCCATGGTGAATACGTACCACATTTGCTTTATCCAGTCTACGCTTGACAAGCATGTAGGTTGATTCCATGTCTTCGCTATTGTGAGCAATGCTGCAGTAAACATATGTGTGCATGTTTCTTTATAATAGAACAATGTATATTCCTTTGGATATATGCCCAGTAATGGGATTGCTGGTCCAAATGGTAATTCTGCTTTTAGGTGTTTGAGGAATCACCACTCTGTCTTTCACAATGGTTGAATTAATTTACACTCCCACCAAGAGTGTATAAGCATTCTTTTTTTCTCTGCAACCTTCCCAGCAACTGTTATTTTTTGATGTTTTAATAATCAGCATTCTAACTGGTGCAGAGGTTTTCTATATTGTGATTGTGCTTTTCTTTTCATTTGTTCTGTCTAGGTTTCATGCTTGGTGTGTCTTGATATTTATACTCACTTTTGGACAATTGTCATCCTTATTGCTTTCAAATATTGGTCTTATACCATATTCTTTTCCCTGTACTTACAGGGCTTTAATTACATGTGTATTAAATTTTACACCATAGTCCCTATGCTTCTAATTATTTTTTTATGTATATTTAAAGTCTTTTTATCACTAAGTGCATGCCTGAATATTTTCTTTTGATCTGTCTTCCAGTTTTCTGATTTTCTATTCAACTGTGTCTAATGTTGATGTAAACCTTTTCATTAGATGATTCATTTCCTTTGTTTTATAACTGTAAATCTCCCATGTGTTTTTTATTAGTTGCCAATTTTCTACATAACTTTTTAGTCTTGTCTTTTATTTCCTTGGGAATATAAAATATATTTATTTGAAGGATTATTGCCAAATGTATCACTTGAATCTCTTAGGAATTTGCTCTTACTACCTATTGTTTCTTCTGGATTTGGGGCCATATTGTCGTCTCACATGCCTGGATACTTTTAGCAAATGCTGGATATTACACTTGAAAAGTTTAGAGCTTATTTAGTGTTTCAGATAATGTTATCTTTTTCTAGAGTGGAATTATATTTGCTTCTGGCCAGCGGCCACACTAGAAACACTAGTAATCTCAGGGTCTTTGGTCAAGGCAAGCTCAGTCTGAACCTGGGCTTCATCCCTTTTTAAGTTCCTTTCTTTCTATTTCACTCTTACTCCTAGAATATAGTCCTTTAATCACCAATCCAAGGTTTAGCGGAGAGTTTCTGGACTCCTTTCTTAAGCAGAGCTCTCAGGAAACTGACTCTGAGACAAAGATTTGTTTGCTGAAGATTTGTGGGGAGCGTTTCTGGAAACAAGGCTGAGAGAGAGGAAAGGAGGCAGGATAGGGCTAAGAGGAAAGATGAACTGGCATACAGTTCTATCAGAAGCCTCGGCTGATCCCGTGGGAGCTCTGGAGCGACAGGTGCCCTTAATTGCTGTCCTCAATTTAGGTAAAGGGACCAAGTCTTTACTGTGCATCACCAGACGATGGGTCTGTGCAGCTCCGGGCAGAATGTGTAGCTCTGGGCAAAGTACTTCCCTTCAGCTAAAAGCAATTCATCTGTGACCTGTCACCTGCCAGCACTCCTGGAAGCCTGGGGAGTCAGCACCTAGACAAGCTTTTTCTGTAAAGGGCCAGGTAGTAAATATTTCAGGCTTCGCAGCCCCTACGGGCTGTCACAACTCCTCAACTTTGCAGGTGCAGTGTGAGAGCAGCCATGGACTCTAAAGAACAGATGAAGATGGCTGCATACCACTAAAACGTCATCTACAAAAATAGGCAGTGAGCCATATTTGGCTCATGACATGACATTTGCTGACCCCTGACCTCAAATAGACAACACAAAGAGTATTGTGTCTTGAAGGGAGGCTAAGCGTCTCATAACATTATCCAGTTCACCCCCATGCTGAGCAGATCTGGGCTTTAATATTGAGATTTTGTCCCCACTGTTCCAGTTGTCAGATAAAAGCTCCTGTCAGCCTCCCAGTCTCTCAGCTACTTTGTCCAAATTTGGCAAATGCTTTTAGAGACATGCTGTCCTGTACGGCAGCCACTAGTCACATGGATTGTTTAAATGCAAGTTCTTTAAAATTAAATAAAATCTAAAACTCAGACTCTCAGCCATAGTGGCCACCTATTAGGTGCTCAGTGGCCACGTGTGGCTGGCGGCTGCCTCAGTGGACCGAGAAGACATGTGCTATCTTCAATAACACAGAACAAGTCACAGGAGAGTGCTGGAGTGGAGCAAATGCTAACTCCACAGGCCAGGGTCACCTCTGTGAGTTTTCTTCTTCTGTCACATCTCGGCTGCACAGTGCTTCTCTCCCCTGAGGGCTCCTGATACCTTCAAAGCAGCTCCAAAAAGTTTCATCTCTTTTTCTAGTTGTTTTCCAATGGAATGTCAGTCCACATTATTTGGTGCATTATAACCAGAAGTAAAACTCTACACCAGTCTTAATGTGCTTTTCACTTTTAATGTAATCCACTCTTTGTGTTGCCTGTTTAAGGATGCTAAATACCCCTTTTCAAATTGCATAAGATGACGCCATTTATTCAGTTTCTTGGGTGGATTTCTCAAGCTAATCCATATTTTTTATTCTCAGTGAAACTTAGGTGTTGCTCAGAGTGTAAACTTTGCTTGTATTGGGGCCCTATTGGTTCCACTGATTTGGGATAAATTGTGTGTGTGTGTGTGTGTGTGTGTGTGCCTGAACACACTCAGGGTTTCTGCACCACATTTATGGCTCACGCACGCTAACAATACAGGGTGAGATTTTGTTCTGTTGGAGATGCCTTGCTTTTGTCCATGGCCTTGGGAAGACGGTTTGTTTCTGAGTGGACACACATGAAACACCAACTGTAAATGTCACAGTCCCCTTTTCACTACGGATGCAGCACTTTATACAGAAAGCCCCTCCCTACATAACTCCTTTAACTTGCTCAAACTCAGACCGTGATGAGCATGTTAGCACCAAGTGGGGGCCGTGCCTCTGCAACTCTGACTTTTTGGCTAGAAAGCACATCTATAGCGCCGGGCACGGTGGCTCACATCTGTAATCCCAGCACTTTGGGAGGCCGAGGCAGGCAGATCACGAGGTCAGGAGATCGAGCCCATCCTAGCTAACACCATGAAACCCTGTCTCTACTAAAAATACAAAAAACTAGCCAGGTGTGGTGGTGGGCGCCTATAGTCCCAGCTACTTGGGAGGCTGAGGCAGGAGAATCGCTTGAACACGGGAGGTGGAGGTTGCAGTGAGCCAAGATCACACCAATGCACTCTAGCCTGGCGACAGAGTAAGACTCCGAAAAAAAAGAAGCACATCTATACTTCAAGCATGCAATGATTCTCCTTATTTTCAATCTGACCTATATTTTTTACATTCAGTATATTTAATCCAAAACGTCTGTGTTTGAAGCAGAGTTGGAGGACTCTCAGCCTGTTTAGTCTTCTTTCTTTGACAGAAACTCTGTGTTTTCAAATTACAAATGTCATCGCATTCACTTCTACACTGACCCAACGTAGGTATCACAAGCATTATTTCCTGAGGAAGGAAAAAGACGTCAAATAGCAATGATCTGTGTGACATTGAAAAAGCAGCCTGGGAGGGGATTCTGGCTCTGAAACCTCAGCTTTCCCCAACTTGTACTTCTAGAACCCAGCAATGGCTCCCTGCTTCTAAGCGGGGGGACACCAGGAGAGCCAGCAGTCACTACAAGTGACCACAGCCCCTTAAGGAGCTGGTGAAGAGAAAGCTGCACATTTAGAAACCGCATCTTGGAGCAAGCACCTTCATTTAGCACGGCACACAGATGAAGCCAGTAAGTACTCGGGGGACAAATGCTCAGTTTTCACTAAGAATAGGCTGGGCAGTGCAGGCCAGACAAAAAGAGCTGTCAGAGCAGACCCGATCCTTCATCTCTGCTTCCTCTGAGGATGGCCACCAAAGGCTACTGTTCGCTCTCCTGTGCGCGACGTTGGGTCATGGCCTGAGAGCGGGGCTCCGGGCTCCTCGGGCAGGGGAAAGACATGCACAGTTGGCAGCAGGAAGCATTTGTTTTTGGAAAACAACTAGTGAGCAGTGTCTGGAATGTGGTGAGCAACTAATAAACAGTCACGGAATGGATGGGTGGATGGATGAGTTAGAACAGAAATCAATTGCACAAGAGAGACACCTGTAACAGCAGCATTTTGTGTGGTGACAAATACACCATTTATTGGGCACTGCATGTTACAGTCAGTACTTTTACATTGTATATTATATCAAGTTCTTTTTTTTTTTTTTTTTTTGAGGTGGAACCTCGCTCTGTCACCCAGGCTGGAGTGCAGTGGTGCAATCTTGGCTCACTGCAACCTCCACCTCCTGGGTGCAAGCGATTCTCCTGCCTCAGTCTCCCAAGTTTCTGGGACTACAGGTGCATGCCAGCACACCTGGCTAATTTTTTTTTTTTTTTTTTTTTTGGTTGAGACAGGGTTTCACCATGTTAGCCAGATGGCCTCGATCTCCTGACCTCATGATCCACCCTCCTCAGCCTCCCAAAGTGCTGGGATTACAGGCACGAGCCACCATGCCTGGCCATCAGGTTCTAATAAGAAATGGTAAGCAATATATCAATTTCCATTTTCCATATGAGGAAACTCAGGTGAATAACATCACACAGAACCAGCCCTGAATCCTGCGTTTTTCTGATTCTCATCTCTGTGCAGAGCATGAGATTTCAGCCTGATCCTCAAACCTGGATATGGTACTTTTTGAAACTGAGTAGGAGGCAAATAGAAGGACTGTCTACAGTCCCTGGGATGCACAGGAGCCAGGGAGTGAGGGGGAAGACACCACACTAGAGCATTTGTTTTCTGCCCCTGGGCTGGTCGGACCTCATGGCAGCATCACGTGTGTTCCAGGCTTCACCTGCGGCAAGATCAAGTAAAAGACACCCGATGACAAGTGGGGTCTGGATCGCTCTGTCTGAAAACCAGGCACGTTGACACAGCCGGGCCACAAGGGAGCTGGCGGCCTGGAAAAGTGGCATTTTCTTCACATGTCTGCAGGGTTGTTACCAGGAAACCTTCTGCAGAAACCTATTTTTAAGACATTTCCATCCACTTTCCTTGTCCTCCTATGGGAACCAACAGTACTGACCGTCCTGCTGTGCATGTGATTTCTAGTGACCCTCACCTGGGAGAAGGGACAGTGGAGGGACGGTTTCTAAGGACCCTCAAGAAGCCATTACCCGGGATGGGAAACAACAGCCGGTTTATTTTATTCTGTTATATTTGTTTCTGAAAGATTAGCAGTTAGAACTCATCTGGCTGGCTCCCTCCTAGGCTGGCCAGTGGGAAGCCGATGGGCTTGGCAGTGATGGGCAATGATTGCCTTGCATGAGCTGATGAGAATGGCATGCAAATTACTCATGGCAGCCCAGAAGAAGAGATGACACGGAAACGTTTTCAGAGCATCGTTTCCCAGGAAGGTGGGAACAGTCGTCCCACTTCTTCAGTCATGGGAGTGGACTCCCTGCATCAAGCCAAGCCTTGGTGTGAGACGCTACTCCTTCCAGCTCATTCATGGAGCACATTAGACCTTAGCTCAGGGAGGGTGGGCTCTGCCAGAACAAGGCACATCTCCCTCCAGGCGGCATCATCATGGAAATCCTGTGACCACAGTGCTATGGTCTGAATGTTTGTGTATCCCAAAAATTCATCTGTTTTCATCATACCGCCCCCAGTTCATGGTATTTGGAGGTGAGGCCTTTGGGAGGTGATTAAATCATGGTGACTCCACCTTCACGCATAGGATTAGTGCCTGTATCAGTCCATTTTCACAATGCTGTAAAGAAACACCTGAGACGGTCCGGGCACAGTGGCTCACACCTGTAATCCCAGCACTTTGGAAAGCCGAGGTGGGAGGATCACAAGGTCAGGAGATCAAGACAATTCTGGCTAACACAGTGAAACCTGGTCTCTACTAAAAATACAAAAAAATTAGCCAGGCATGGTGGCTTGCGCCTGTAGTCCCAGGAATTTGGGGGCTGAGGCAGGAGAATCACTTGAACCCGGGAGGCGGAAGTTGCAGTAAGTCGAGATTGCACCACTGCCCTCCAGACTGGGTGACAGAGAGAGACTTTGTCTCAAAAGAAAAAAAGAAATACTTGAAACTGGGAAGGTTATAAAGAAAAGTGGTTTAATTGGCTCACAGTTCTGCGGCTGTACAGAAAGTGTAGCGGCTTCTGCTTCTGGAGAGGCCTCAGGAAACACAATTACGGTGGAAGCTGAAGGGGGAGCCAGCACTTCCCATGGCTGGAGCTGGAGAAAGAGAGAGAGGGAGGAGGCACCACACACTTCTAAACAACCAGATCTCGGCGGGGCACGGTGGCTCACGCCTGTAATCCTAGCACTCTGGGAGACTGAGGAGGGTGGATCACCTGACGTCAGGAGTTCAAGACCAGCCTGGCCAACATAGTGAAACCCCATCTCTAAAAAAAAAAAAAAAAACAGATCTCATGAGAACTCACAATGTCATGATAGCAGCACGGGGGAGTGGTGGTAGAGCCTGAGAAACTCCACCCAGTCTCCAACGGCCTGTCACCAGGCCGCACCCCAAACACTGAGATTACAATTGAATGTGAGATTTGGGTCGGGACACTGTATTTGTGCCCCTATAAAAGAGGCTTGAGAGAGACTCCTCCCCCTTCCTCCTCAGGAGGACGCAGGGAGAAGGCCTCTTCTATGAACCAGCAAGCAGGCCCAGACCAGCCACAGAATTTGCCAGCACCTTGACCATGGCTCTCCAGCTTTCAGAGCTGTGAGAAATCAATCTGTTGTTTCTAAACCACCCATGCTGTGATATTTTGTTATAGCCACCCAAACAATCTAAGACACACAGCCACATCCACCACGGGAGCACTGAGTCACATGGTTCCTGCTGCTGAAAGCTGAAAAGAGAACCTGGTGTACATCCCTTATCCTGGACCCTGGCCAGGGTACACACTGGCTGGTAAGTGACAGCTGAGTCTGAATCAGACACAGAAAACTTCACAAAAGAGATCTGAGTTATAGACGTGGGAAAGGCCTGTTGTCTTAGAGTGGGGCAGCAGCCTTCAGAGCCCCATGACTAAGGCCTGCCAGAGCCCTCAAGCCAGAGGTAGCTCTCTAGAATGCGGTAATAGATGTGATTCATATGCATATTATCAGGAAGAAGTGTGATAAGCGGCTGCTGTAAGTGATGAACTTCGCACATAAGCCCTTAAGCACGTTGTGAGTATTTTGTCCTTTGCAGTCACTGCCTGGACCGTCCAGAGGCTGCCCAGACACACACATGCCAGACCTGCCTCCCAAACTCATACCTCATCGTGATGGCCAGTCCCTCTAGATTCTGAAAGTGCCTTTCCAGGACCACGTGCTGCAGCAGCTGAGCGGGGCTGACACGGCACACACGTAAGGCAATGACCTCTGTCTTAGAGAAGCCATCTCCTTGGGTGTCTTCCCTCCAGCACTCTTGTCTGTTCTGCTGCTGCAGACAGAGCTTCTAACTTTGCCATTGGCTTTTCTGCTCCCCCATTTTGACTTGCAGAGTGCCTTGGAATGCCAGGCCCCTGGAGCCGCCCACTCTACCCTCAAGAGCTTAGCACTGAGACTGTTTTTCAACTTAAAGAGATCTGAGATTGATTCGCTTTCAGACACATAAGCAGGAACTCAGTAAACATTGGCTAAGTGTAATTCAGTTGAAGGAAAACCCAAGAGGAAAGTGTTTTTGATGTTTGCTTGTTTGCTGGTCACCCAGCTCTCTCCCAGTAGCATATTGGACCAGACGTTAGAAAATGCTCTCTGAAACTGGAAGAGCACTGCCTAACGGCAAGAATCCGTGAAGAAGGCGGAATGTGACCACGTTGCTTTTCATGTGTGCCGAGGACCCACACCAAGTGGAAAACAGGTGGAGAGCTGGCTCAGCAGCTCACCCAGGACCTGGCTCCCTCCTCTCCGCTTGGGCTCCTGAATATTGAATTTGAAATGTAATTATTATGAATATTTTGAACACAGAGAGACGCCCTGAGGATTCACACAGAGTGTTCACAGCCAGCTGCAGGCCTCGGTAGGTCTGGCCCTCATTCAAGGCTAAGTGAACAGAAGGGAAAAATAAAAACATGAAAATATGATGTAGCCTAAATGAATTCTGTATGACAGATAAATAAAAAATACTTTTCTTTATGCTAATTTTTATTCTACTAGTGTTTAGCTCTCCGGTAAGCCACCCAGTTGACCCTCTTCTTGCAGCTCAATCTCAAGAAGAAAATCATATGTACCGGCCCCTTCCTATGCAAAGCACAGTGAGAATCATCCTATTTCTGCCTCCTAACTCTCTCCCTGTTCCACCTCCCAGGGCTGTTGCTCAGGTAGAGAATTCTGTGCTCAACTAATGAACATTATTTTCATTTTACATCACCTCTATTTCTATTTCTCAGACTTTCCCACTGGCTATGCTTCTTCCCACAGGCCTGGGAGCTTACCGATCTATCCCTTTGCCCAGAATCCTCCTTCTTGGCTGGTTTTCAGGGTGAGTCTTTCCTGTGGTCCAGGTTCTGCTCCCCGACACTTCCAGGAAGTCTACCCTGACCAGCACAGAAGCCGGCGAGGCCCCGTCACAAGGTCCCCTCCGCCAATGGCGTTTATTTCCAACTTAAATCTGAAACGGCATTTCTCTTGTGTGTGCACATCTGTCTCTTCCTGAGAAGGGGGCTCCAGGAGAGCAGGGCCAGCCTCTCCTTTCTCTGCTGTGTCCCCCAAAACCACGGAGGCCCTGAGTCTGCCCCTGCTGACTGACAGCACACACACACGCACGTAGTTGCCAGCACCCTCTGCACTTGACCTCCTGGGATATGGAAAAAGACAGTGTCTATCAAACAAGACCGATATTATCATGGTCAACAGATATTCCGAAATGAATTAGCGATTAAGGCAATTTTTAGAAAGGTAGTTCACAGACATAATATCCATTCAAGTTTAATAAGAGGAGAACTGACCCTGAAGAAAATAAACATAATGCTATCAAAGGTAGATTCGAGAACATTTCACAGAATGAGGAGGGGAGAGCAAAATGAAGGAAGACCTCAGGAAGAAGATGAAAACAAAGAGCAGACAGTGAGATTCTCGGGGGCGGGAAACTGATGGCCTTGAAGAGGCAGCATATCAAGGGCAGCTGGAACCCCGTAAAAATGCTCAGCAAGAGGAAATCCGCTTGACCTTAGCAAGTGGAAAGGAATCTCACATACCAGACAAAAGAAATATGTCAATATAGCTCTGAGAAAGGTGTCCATTTCAGGAATAAATAAAAAATAAAGATCCTATGAATTCAACTCAACAAGTTAATAAAAGAAAAAAATGAAATGTAGCATAAACAAAACCAAATTAACACAGGTCAGAGCAAAGCTAAATAGGTAACAGCAGGATGATAACCCTGAACTGAAGCAAATATTTAGACTGATTTCTTTTTTAATTAACAACTCTCCAGCCTAACTCAGAAAAAGAGAAATAAAAAGTCACAGAAGAGGGTTCTGGCAATAGATGAAGGGAAAATAAAAGGAACGTAAGATACATTTTTTAACAGAATCTGTGTGATTCAATAGTTCAGTAAGAAAATATAAATTAACACATTGAATCAAAAGAGGTAAAACGTCTGGACAGCCGCTCAGGTATCCCTCCGTGACAGCAGCTCCTGACCAGGCCAGCAACATGGTGCTCCCCAGTCTGCCCTCCACGCAGCCGGCAGCCAGGGGCACCCCTTCAAAGTGTGTCCCACCCTCACTGGCTCGGCCCTTCATGGCTGCCCGTGGGGGCATATTCTGTGCTTATCCATGCCTGCCTTCCCAGTGCTGGGGCTAAGTCTCCGGATTCTAAATGATTGCCATTTGCCTGTACTTGGCTTTCTTGTGATTTGGGGATTCTGGGAGTTTGAGGACCCAAAACAGAGTCCCCGTTCTTGCTATGGCCACAGCCCCTCTCCCATCCATCCCCTCGCTCTTCCCATTTTGCCACCTGCAGCCACTCAGGCCTCCTCCCTCTGCTGCCATCTCTCTACTACAGTCCCACCCCAGGGCCTTTGCACAACCTCCCCCTGACCTGGACTCCTAGTCGCCAGGATACCCTTGTGTCATGCTCCCGTCCTCAGCTGGACCCTTAATAAAGTGTCCCCTTCCCAGTAAATTCAAAACAGTGCTCTCGTCATTCTTCCTGTGTCTGCTTTACTTTTCTTTGTAGTATTCTCATGACCTAATATGTAGGATATTTAACTTTTCGTTTTAACCCTGCCTCTCCCTCTCTGTTTCACACATGCAGAGCTGTAGCACACATTCCCAAGGCACACATCGAAGGAAGAGATTCCCCATCCTGCCCCCATCAAGCCCCTGCTTCAGCATCAAAACGGGAGAGTCTGGCTGCCTCTGAAGGCTGGGGGCGCGGGTGGGTGGGCACCGGGCCTTGCCGGGTGCTGGGCTTCTTGCGCTCTTCTGTTTTGAAGTTGCTGGTGGCCTCGGGTGTCTGGGGCTCACAGGCGTCCATTATGAGGAGGTTGCCATCCACTTCCTGTTATCTGGAATAAAGAAGAAAGCAGGTGCACGCTACCACATCCACGCTCATCCCTTCATCCCTGTTCCTGGGTAGATAAAGACCAAGTGCCTGGAATCATCAGAGACTCTTCCAGGACCCGGGCATAGCAGCAAGACAGGGAGACAAAACAGGGCTCCAGCCAGCTCCAGCAGAACTGACATTCAAGGAGCCCAGGGCAACCAGGAGAAGACCTCTGGGGTTTGGAGAGATGCTGTGATCACCAGGTGCAAGGGAGGGCTGAGCTAGCTGATGAGTGGAGAGGAGCCTGGGAGTGGTCAGGGCTGCAGTCAGAGCGCTTCAAGAAGAGGGACCCTCAGCACGGTGAAGACCTAGAGAAACAGATAGGCTGGCTGAGCAGGGGCTTGGAGTAGGCTCGGGGAGGCTGGGGTGCCCCAGGTGGGCAGGGGAGGGCACATGGATGCCGGTCCGTGGTGCTGGCACTCTGCTTTCTGCTCTGTGGTGCTGCTTTGGCTGCTGTCATCGGGCTGCAGGTGCACAGAAAGAAGCAAAGGCGTGGGAACTCCCAGAATCCCTAAATCACAAGAAAGCCAAGTACAGGCAAATGGCGATCATTCAGAATCCAGACACATCGCTCGAGCGTTGGGAAGACAGGCACAGGCAAGCACAGAGTATGGCTTCAGGTCCAGCCCTGGGCTCACCGCTCTGCCAGCATCCTCGTCTCTCCCGCAGCAGTCACACCTGCTCGTCTACTTCACTGGGAAGAACTGCACTGAATGCGAATGCATGCGCGTTCCAGGGCAACCTCATCATCGCTGAGCAGTGGCTGTCAGGGAAGGCTGGTTCACAGGGCTGAAATAAGTCACCCCGCCCCCCACTTGTAGGTGAGCAAGTAGAGACCCAAGTTGATTAAAGGAAACATCTAGAAGGTCTCCCCAGCCTTCATCATCTGAGACTTGGCTTTCAGCCCCAAAGCACTAGGCCCTGCCATTAACCTTCCACCATTAACCTCTGGTGCTCTTCGATTAGCAGGGGCCAGGGGTCCTTGGCAGGTATAAGAATTTGGAAGGACAGCCCCAGGGCATGGCCCCAGCCTGCAGTAAAAGGTTCTAAGTGTTCTGTTGGAGGGCAGCCCAGGAGATATAGATCAGCTGCAGGTGGGGGAGGCCCCAGATCCCACCCTTGCCTGCCTCCCGGAGAAGGTTCTCCACGGGCCAAGATGGAGGCAGAGTCCCACACAGCCCGGGCAGCTCCCTGAGCATGGCTTCCTATGGACGGAGCCAGTGACATGACTCTAGGCCTCAACAAAAGAGCTTTGGAAAATCCCAACGACTAGAATTTTATTAAATGAACAAACTTCGGGTTGCACGGTTACTAGAAAATGGAGGTCTGCCTCATCACTTACGAGACACGTGAGCTTGAACAACGGCTTCCCCGTGTGAAACAGAGAAGCTTTGTAACCCCCACGAACTTGCCTCGAATCCTGCATCTGCAGTGGAAGACTTAGGTGGCCTCTGACAACTTGTTAAACTTCCCTGGGACTCAGTTTCCTCCTCAGACACTGCAAATGACAAAAGCCACTTCAGGATCAAGTGAGATTGTCCATCTGAGAGCACTTAGGAGGCCTGCAGGTGCCAAGGTCCCCCTGACCCCTGGTGAGTTCAGGACAAGGCATGGAGGAAAGCCTTGGCATGGAAGTCAGGTGTGGAAGACAGCAAGCAGGAGCACTGGAAGTGGCTGTCAGTGAGATGCTTCAAGCCCTGGCTCCTGGCCTGCCCTCGCTGGGACAGGATGCCCCTGTGACCCTCGATGCCCCTGTGACCCATGCTGCCCCACACCCACCTCTTTTCCTTCTTCCCCAGCGAGGGCATCTCTCTCCGCTTTACATCAGTGCTCTGGCCTCACTTTTCAGATGACGGTGGTGGAAAGGTCTTGGTACAGAGGACACGAACCCAGGTCTATGGGGACAAGGAGAATGAACTCCCCAGGGCCCCTCCTTGGTAGGAAGGGACAGTGACTGTGATGACTTTCTGGTTGAAGATGAGAGGTGTGAACACAGAAAGGTGGGGCTCTGCTCCACCCCACTCCCATGCCTTTACATCCTGCTCTGTTGCCCTCAGTCTCATGCGCTCCCTTCCGTGACCATCTGGTTGCCAGTTCCACTCTCCAGTGGAAGGAACCCGGGCTCCCTGGAGAAGGGGCTGACTCTAGGGCTGTGCAGAGAATGGACAAGCTGAGCCTGGAGCGTCTTGTGGGTCCAGAAAGTGAGGAAGGGCTCACAGCGCCCACCGTGAAGGGGCGCGTCCAGGGGACCAGACAGCCAGTGCTGGGATGAGTGAGGAACAAAATGACATCACTTATTGTAACCCAGAGGATAAAATGAGTATCCAGGAACCCATGCTGACTGCACAAATTCATAAGGAGGAAAAAGAGACAAATGTGACATGTAGAAGAATTTCAGAGATTTATGGAGTAAATTCCCCCTTCAACTTGGGTTATGCATAGTGGCTTCCTTGCTATGAGTCCACTACTGAGAAGTGAAGAAAGATGAACTCCACAGTAAAGAAACCTGACAAATATACCTCCGCCATGTGGCCAAGTCAACACCAACCAGGGAGCGGTCACGTTGACAGCAAGCACCTGGCACAGTGTGAGGAGAGGGCACTGCGCCCTTGTGGTCACCCCAGTGGAACTATGAGAAGCACATGAGACAAACCCCATTTGAGGGACATTCTACAAAATTCCTAACACTCTTTAAATTGTCTAGGTCACCAAACACAAGGAAAGTCTGAGTAACAGTCTCAGCCAGTAGGAATCTAAGCAGACGTGAAGATTAAATGTCATATGAGATCCCGGAACCAAAAAACAAAGGCCATTTGATTTGTAACAAAACACCATAGAGAACTCTAAATAAACATGAAATTTAGTTAATAAAGGCATGTCTATATTGGTTCATCCATTATGACAAATGTACCGTAGTCCTGTGATATGGTAATAGTAGGTAAGCTGGGCGTGACGTATGTGGAAATTCTCTACCTTATCTTGACAATTTTTCTGCAAACCTACTGTTCTAAAAAAAAATAGGTTATTCAAATAAGTCACCTTATAGTTAGATAGCTCTTCCATCCATCACCCACAGAAGCCGGGCCACTGAGATGGCGGTCTTGCTACAGTGACAACCTGGCTATCTGTGTCACTTCTCTCTGAACACACAACTACGGAGTGGTCCTCACTGTGACCAGTGAAGAGGGAGAGACACAGCCAGCACATCCCAGAGAACCAGCTGTCCCTCCCCTCATTGCTCTTGAGGGTCCAATTCACCCAGGAGATAATGACCTGGAAATGAACACGTTTTATTACACTGAAGACTCAGACCCCACTAAAGGGCCCTGGTGAGCTCAGCTTGATCTTAGGGAACGCTCTTTTTTGCCTAGTCAAGGAAAATCTAAAATTAAAGCAGCCCAGACAGCCTCCCTCACTCCTTGCCGACTCCCTGACCTCCACCTGAGTCTCAAACTTTTTCAGTTGGCCCCAAAACCGAGGTCAAATGAGATGTGCGTAAGCCGTTTCCAAGCTAGAAGCACAGCTGAATTGCCAAGAAGCCTTTAAGATCTCAGGCCCTGAATCAACTCTGCTTTTCCAGACTTCTTGGGTACAAAGGGCATGAAAAGGATTGGTGTGTGCACATATGTGGTCAGAGGGAACAGCAAGCCAAAGGGGGTTATCCTAGCCCATGTCCTTGGGAAGGTCAAAGTCACCTTGGCAGAAAGCACCTGGAGGCTGTAGGAGGCCCCAGGCTGAGGACAGAAGAATGGGCAGTGGGACACAGGCCTTTGCCTTCCCCCAGGTGCCACACAGGAGCTCCCAGCTGCAAGAAAAACTAGCAAGGCCAAGAAATGGCTTATTTAAAAAAAAAAGATTATAGACAAACTGAGCAAGATTTATCAAATAAAATATTACCAATATCAGGAATGGTAAAAGGAAATTTATTACAGCTCCTACAGATAGTAAAAGAAAAAATATTATATACTACTTGAACAATAAATTAGGCAGTTTAAATGAATTGAGAACAATGTTTTAAAAATGCTTTCTAAATATGTCAAAGGAACAAATCTTAAAATCTTAGTAGCTCCATATTCAGTAAAGAAATTGTACCTATTACTTAACAATTCTCCCCCATGCCCACCTATATACATCAACCAAACAAAGCAAAAATCTAGAAGTCCAATATAATCCACAAGTGAATTTTGAGGGAAATGATAAAAGTAAATTTTTAATTATGAGAGAAAGAGTAAAACTAATATTATGTGAGATCTTACAAAGATAGGAACTGAGAGAAAGCCACCCATTATCCGTAATGAGTCCAATTTATTATTTTTATAAAAACCTGAGAAGGGTATTAGAAGAAAAAAAACAGAAACCTCTCTCCCTCATTGACATAGGTGTAAAGACATTAAAATCAATACAGAATGAGAATTCAGTTGTAAATAAAAGGGCTAATACATTAGGACCAAGTGGCATGTATTCCAGAAATGCAAAGTTAAATATTTGAAAATAAATCAGTGCACTTTATTTGAAAATAAATCAAAGTACAGAATGAAAGAAAAAAAAGTAACAAATTATATAATCATTTGAAATTGTGCAACACACACACACATTAGCCAGACTGACACACAGTCAGACTAGAGACTCCCAGAAAACAGGAGTGCAATGGGAACATGGTTATTTTGATAAATGTATCTACAAAATACCTACCACAAACTTCACATTTAAAGGTTAATTTCTGAAAGCTTTGCGTGTAACATCAAAAAACCTCTTGTATCTGCTATTTCAAATTCTGTTCAACATAGGGCTGGAGGCTTTAGACAGTGCAATGAAGCAAGAAACAAATAGAAGAGATAAAGACAGAAAAGGGGAAAAAAAGTCATTATACAATAGAAAGCCCAAAGTATCTACTGACAAAACATTAGCAATAATACATGAATTTGGTGAAGTCCTGTATTGCTCTTGTATAAAAATAACAGCAACAAAAAGTAGTGCATTTCTGTATGCCTGCTACAATCAAATAGAAAATAAAATTCTACAAAGGACGTGGATGAACCTGAAACCATCATTCGCAGCAAACTGACAAGAACAGAAAATCAAACACCGCATGTTCTCACTCATAGGCGGGTGTTGAACAATGAGAACACATGGACACAGGGAGGGGAGCATCACACACTGGGGTCTGTTGGGGGGAAAAAGGGGAGGGACAGCGGGGGGTGGGGAGTTGGAGAGAGAGAGCATGGGGAGAAATGCCAGATAAAGGTGATAGGGAGGAAGGCAGCAAATCACACTGCCATGTGTGTGCCTATGCAACAATCTTGCGTGTTCTTCACAGGTACCCCCAAAACCTAAAATGCAATAAAAAGAAAAGAAAATTCTAAATAGATACTAACTAAAATAGCATCGAAAATCAAATAAGTAGAAATGAACCTAGTGAAAGTTGTGGAAGACCTCTGTATGAAACTGATATAATGTTACTTACAAAAAGTAAAGAAGATCTATAGGAATGGAAAGCTATCTATACTCACGCACTGGGAGATTCATTATACAATGTCAATTCTCCCTAAACTGATGTAGTCGATGCAATTCCCCCAAAAAAATCCCTACAGATTTTCCCATGGAAATTGATGTACTTCTTCTATAGCATATGTGAAAACACAAAAGGCAAAAAAAAAGCCAAGGAAACCTCAAAGAAAATGAACAAAATGAAAATCTTTTACTAGCAAATACCAAGGTATGTTAAAAAGCTACAGTTATAAGACTCTAGCAAGAGTTTAGAGAAGTAGAACAAGGAGCAGAACAGCAAGTCCAGAAATAGATCTATGCGTCTGTCTGAATTACAGCAATGGTACCACTGCAATTCCGTGGAGGAAAGATGGATTTCAAGTCATGCTGGACCAGCTGGAGATCTAGAGGCAGGGTGGAAAACAACAATGAAACGTGACCCCTCTCCTGACCAACAAATATTTTCAGATGCATCACAGACTTCTGAAGTTCAAAGTTTTAAAAACGGCTTCTAGAAAAAGACATAAGACGATGTCTTTCTGAATTTTGGACAGGAAAATATTGCTTAAGTCAGACAAAAATATGATTACTCTTCTTAGAATGTATCACCACAATGTCCAGAGTACAATGAAAATATTACTAGCTGCATCCATCCCCCCACCTATGTAACAAACCTGCACGTTCTGCACATGTACCCTAGAAGTTAAAGTATAATAAAAAGAAGAAGAGGAAGAAGAAGAAGGAGAAGGAGGA
>PVKV010009308.1:48476-82174 GCA_004027835.1 Alouatta palliata | reverse complement strand
AAACTGACACAAGAACAGAAAATCAAACACCGCATATTCTCACTCATAGGCGGGTGTTGAACAATGAGAACACATGGACACAGGGAGGGGAGCATCTCACACTGGGGTCTGTCAGGGGGAAAAAGGGGAGGGTCAGTGGGGGGTGGGGAGTTGGGGAGGGATAGCATGGGGAGAAATACCAGATACAGGTGATGGGGAGGAAGGCAGCAAATCACACTGCCATGTGTGTACCTATGTAACAATCTTGCATGTTCTTCACATGTACCCCCAAACCTAAAATGCAATAAAAAGTATATATATTAAAAAAAAAAAAAGAAAAAAGTATACATATTAAAAAAAAAAAAAAAAAGAAAGAAAGAAAGAAAGAAACCTGGAAGGACAGATCCCAACTATTGCTGTTAACAACTTGGTAGAAATATTGGTTAATATTTATTAATGCTTTTTCCTTTTGTTTATCTGCATCTTCCCTAATTGATCTCACTAAATTTGTAATTTAAAAAAGCTGTATAGTATCTGTATCTGGTTTTGCATATATTCACTAAAAATATTTTTGTAATTTTTATTTTTGTTTTTAAACAGCCTTTTTCTAGTTTTCAACCCTAAAAAACAAATTTTAAGGTTTTTTTTCCCTTCAAAACCCAACTGGTTAAGTGTATTAGGTGAATAAATACATTTTAAATAAAAAATAAATAAATAAATAAATAAATAAACCATTAGGGTTTCCCACTACTTAATAAAAGTCATCTCAAATTAATTAAAACAAAGAAAAGCCCTTCACAGAGCCCTTTCATTGCACTACATTAAGTATAACATTTAAAGGCATTTCAACTTTATTATAGAAGACTGTGTAAAGCTAAGATGGGATATTCTTACCCTATGCAGAACTGCAGAAATTCAGAAATAAATGAGCTGGGCACAGTGGCTCACGCCCGTAATCCCAAGACTTTGGGAGGCCAAGGCAGGCGGATCACGAGGTCAGGAGTTGGAGACAATCCTGGCTAACACAGTGAAAACCTGTCTCTACTAAAAATACAAAAAATTAGCTGGGCGTGGTTGCATGTGCCTGTAGTCCCAGTTACTCAGCTGAGGGAGGAGAATCACTTGAACCTGGAAGGCGGAGGATCTCAGTAAACTGAGATCACGCCACTTCACTCCAGCCTGGGCGACAGAGCAAGACTCCATCTCAAACAAACAAACAAACAAACAAACAAACAAACAAACAAACAAAAAGGCTTCTTTTAAAAAAGTCTGATAGTGTTAATCTTAGGTTTAAATTTATAATCTATTTTTAGTAAATAGGTAAGAATTTAAATATAGGTCCTAGCTGTATACCTAAATCATTACTGTTCACTGACCCTAAAACAGTAGTGTCCAAAAAACTATTTTAAATTCAGATCAGACAAAAATAAACAGCTGCTTGTAATCTTCCTTGAAAAGATCATATATCAAATCGGACTGTACAAGTCCTTTCCAGTTAAAGAGAAAAAAGTGCTTAATTCTGAATTGCAAGGTCTTTTGCATTCTTAGAAGCAAGCCTGGTATTGGACAGGTGATTTCACTTATTTGAGTTTCTATTTCCTCACAAAATGAAAGGAAGGTGACTATTTAATATTAAAAAAGTCAAAATTCCAAATGTTGACAAGAATGTGAAGCAACTGAACTCTCACACATAATGAGGTATACATCAGAACATCACTTTAGCAAACTGTCTAGTTTTAACTGCTAAAATTGAAAAATGAATACCCAATGGCCCAGCAATTCCATTCCTATACACACTCACTAAAATACAGGGACAGAAATGTTCACAACAGCATTATTCATAATAGCCCCACACTGGAAAGTTACCCCAATGCCCATCAACAATAGAACAAATGAACAAACTGGTCTATTCAAATGATTGAGTACTACATAACAATGAAAACAAGTGAATTACAATCACACAATAAGCATAATGTTGAGTAAAAGAATCTAGACATGAGTACATATGTTATGCTTCCAATTATATTAAAAAAAAAAAAAGGTGGGAATGGTTGTTCTCTAACAGTCTACTTCTAAATATTTTGGCTTTATGACACTCACATAAGTGTGATTAACAACCCAGGTTACTTTTTAGTATATCTTTGTCCCCTTTATCCAAACTTTTCTGACACATGTACTAGACCCAGAACATAAAAAGAATTGTGATTACAGAATAGAATGATGTTTGTATGTTTTAATTCTAGTAGAGCATTCATTTCTATACTTATTCCAAAGATAATTTCTTGACTTTTCTAAAATAAAATACGAAATCAAAAATACTTCCTACACTCCTATGTCAGGGGTCAGCAAAGTTTTTCTGTGGAGAATCAGACCGTCAATATTTTAAAGCTTTGAGAGCTACATGATCTCTTTTGCAACTACTAAACTGTGCCACTGTAGTGCAAAAACAGTCATAGACAATAACATAAAAGAATGGGCCAGGCTATATTCCAATAAAACTGTATTATAAACAGGCAGTGGGCCAGATTTGGCCAGAGGTCCATGGTTTGTGGACTATTGTCCTAAGACATTATGTAAAACCACTTACTATTCCAAAATAACTTTTTTTCTCCTTGCTGAACACTTCCAAGAATCAATCCTTTCTTTGAACCTGGTTTTCTTGTCATTAAAATTATAAGTAAATAATATGTTACAACCTCAAATAGGAATTTGCCTAAAAGTACAAGAGTCGGACAAGACAGACTTAAAAATTGTTTCACATGGCACAACAGAGCCATAAAGAAAATGTAACAAAATGGGAGGCAGAGAATCTGTACTAACCACCCACATTCCTCTAACATCTCTCTCAGTTTTCCTCCTCCCTTTTTCCTCTGTACTTTAATTCTAAGGTTAAATTCCAGAAACAAATAATTTTCCTTTTTTTTCCCTGTCCACCCCAACCAAATATTTCTACCTTAGTCTTGAGTAGCTGGAACTACATGAGTGAGCCACTGCTCCTCACTGATTATCCTACTTCTAATTTTCATTCTTACTTCACTACAAAATTTCTATACATTTGTCAACTAAGACCAATTTTCTGTAAGTAGCAATACTTTTGTCATCAAAACTGTTTCCCGGCCAGGCACATTGGCTCATGCCTGTAATCCCAGCATTTTGGGAGGCCAAGGTAGGCAGATCACTTGAGGTCAGGAATTAGAGACCAGCCTGGCCAAAACGGTGAAACCCCATCTCTACTAAAAATACAAAATTAGCCAGGCCTGGTGGTGGATGCCTATAATCCCAGCTATTCAGAAAGCTGAGGCCGGGGAATCACCTAAACCCAGGAGGCGGAGGTTGCAGTGAGCTGAGATTGTGCCACTGCACTCCAGCCTGGGTGACAGAGTGAGACTCCATCTCAAAAAAAAAAAGTGTCCCTATATTTTATATTCTCAAGAAATACAGATGTGAAATACTGCCCTGTTAAGTATTTCACTGCATAAATATCATATCATTTGTTATAATGCTATGTTTATGAGGTGGCTTCCAGAAAAGGTCACGTCAGAATGGGTCCTAGCCGCATGGATACAGGAGTTAAGAAGAAATCACTTAGGCAGATAGTGAGGGTATGGGAGTCCTCAGTAAGGCTTTTCTTTTTAATGAAAAGCAGCCCCAAATTATCTTCCTACAAAGAGCAGCCTGTAAAGTCGAGCTGCAGACACAGACAAGCAAGCTGCGAGCCTGCATGAGGGAATGCTGGCAGGAACTAGGGACTAGACATGTTCAAGACGGCGGCTCCATCATCCCTTCTCTGCCTGCCACATGTACAGTAAGGAGCAGACAAGATGGTGCTGGCCAAGGTTAATTCATTTGCATAATAAAACTAGGGCAGGGTGACCAGCCTTTTCCCCAACGCCTCATGTAAACATCACACCTGATCGAACCAATCTGTGAGCCCTATGTAAATAAGACACTGGCTCCTCAAGATAAACTATAAAATCCGGTGCATCCACCACCAGCCAATCTTTTCCGCTGGGAGACCCCTCTCTCTCCATGGAGAAAGCTGTTTCTCTTTCTCTTCTTTTCTGCCTATTAAACTTCCACCCCTAAACTCCTCGTGTGTGTTGGTGTCCTAAATTTTCCTGGCTGCAAGATGACAAACCCCAGGTTTATACCCAGACAATCGTAGCCACTTCAGCAGTAAATGAGCATGTGAACTGATGAGCATATTTATGTATCTGGAGGCTCTCATCAAGGTCAGTTATGTGTCATAAAGTTCTTCAAATGAAGAGTAGAGACCAAATCACATTTTACCATATCATTTTCTGAAGAGAATGCCAGTTTAATAATAGAAAATTAAAAAAAAAAAGTAATGTTTAAATTTTCTGATTATAAAATACTTGCAATTGTAGACTGAAAAAGATGCAATGAAAAAAATCATAGCTAATATCTTGAGCTAGATTTAACCTCTTTAAAAATGCGATATTTATATTTCATTTAATCTTTTTCTAAATATATACACAAAAAACCTGAGATCAAATTCTATGTATGTTTGATCTAGGCTGACCTGTATTTGTCACTAAGATCCACTTGAATCATAGGTACAAACCCCACCAGGAATTTGTCAGAATTAAGTTTTATAACTGTTACAATGTGTGTATATGACTGAATACATACTTGAGGATACTGCTGGAATCCAGAATATACTGGGTTACTGGGCTGTATTCCAGAAGTAAGTGGTGCTGTAGCATTCTGATAACCAGGCTGAAGCGCTGGATAGCCATAGCCAAAAGGCTTAGCCATTTTTGAAGGCTGAGGAATGGCAGGAGCTGGAGCTGGAGCTGGAGCAGGAGCAGGATCAGGTTCATGGGCAGGATCAGGAGCAGGACTGCTTGCTGATGAAGAAAGCATATCTAAAAAAATAGAAACACATGATGTTAACAACTGAAAATCAAGATTCCACAAAGACTGGACTTACGATCCAGTCTATAACCCTTGGCATTTCCCTTTTGCTTTTTAAAGCTTTTTATTCTAAGAAATTTTGAACACACATGAAGTAGGGAGAATAATGAACCCCATATACCTATCACTAAGCCTCAATAATTATCCATATTTTGCTAATCTTGTTTTACATGTTGTCCTACTACATCTTTTTTTTTTCTTTTTGCAGGAGTATTTACGAGAAAACTCCACCTGAAATTTTACATCATTTCACCAACTTTAGTTGGTATTTATTTATTTATTTTTTTCATTTTTTGTATGTGAGATTGAGTCTCACTCCATTGCCCAAGCTGGAGTGCAGTTCTGAGATCTCGGCTCATTGCAATCTCTACCTCCCGAGTTCAAGCGATTCTCCTGTCTCAGCCTCCAAAGTAGCTGCGATTACAGGCGTGCACCACCACGCCCAGCTAGTTTTTGTATTTTTAGTAGAAACGGGGTTTCACTATGTTGGTCAGGCTGTTCTCGAACTCGTGATCCGCTCGCCTCAGCCTCCCAAAGTGCTGGGATTACAGGCGTAAGCCACCATGCCTGGCTGGTATTTCTTTTTTTAAAATAGAGATGGGGTCTCCCCATGCTGCCTAGGCTGGTCTTGAACTCCTGTGCTCAAGAGATTCTTATACCTTGGCCTCCCAAAGTGCTGAGAATACAGGCATGAGCCCCCTGAGTTGGTAATTCTAACAAGTAAGAACAATATCTCTTTCTCTCTCTCTCTCTCTCTCTCTCTCTCTCTCTCTCTCTCTCTCTCGCGCGCGCGCACACACACACACACACACACACACACACACTTAATACAGTTTAAAAAAATTCTCTCAGGAGAAACTAAGAAGCACAAAACAAAGCAAACAATAAAAAGGGGGCCACCTACTCTTTTCTCTAATTTGCTTTATCTGACCCTACCATCAATATAAAAACTAACTCTATGGAAGGAGTAGCATGTTTCCATAATCCCCTACAAATGTGCATTATTTGCAGTGGCAAAACTGTGAATAAAGTATGAAAGACAGTATCTAGAATAGTGTCCCACACCTAGAACAATGTTTAGTATGTAATGTCAAATAAAATGTATTTAATGAATGAATGTCCTTATTTAAATTTGAAATGTCCTTATTTAAATTTAAAACAAAAAGTGGAATTAAAACAAAAACAAAAACTGTAGAAAACTTAAATATCATATACAAAAACAACAGTAACAAAAAGAAACTCTAAAAGTTACTTTACACTGCACATAACCATTATTAACAATTTGGTATATTGACTGTTTAGTCCCATTTTGATGTGAACTCTACCATGTGCATTCATTTTAGTTCATATTCCTCACCAGCATTTGGATTCTGCAAAAATATAATCTTAGAAACATTTAACTGAATCAATCTTTTTTTTTTTTTTTTTTCCTTGAGGAATCATATCTCCTTATTGGCTCTAATTCTGAAGATACACTCCTGGTCATTCTGCTATCATCTTGTGCTGATTAGGCAAGGATCAGCTTACTGGCTTTCTGGTAACCTCCCAGACTTCTTAAGAGGGTAAGACCTTCAATACGGTGTCATAATCTTGAGATCTCTTGCTTGTCCCTCCTCATGGTGATGGAAACACAGGCAGAACTTCTCTTAACATGACAAGTTATCAGCATAAGAAATAAAAAAAAATTAGGGCTGGGTGCAATGGCTCATACCTGTTATCCCAATACTTTGGGAGGCCAAGGTGGAAGGACTATTTGAAACCAGATAGTTGATACCAGCCTGGACAACAAAGTGAGACCTCATCTATATGTAAAGAAAAAAAAAAGCTGGGTATGGTGTGTGCACCTGTAGTCCCAGCTACCTGGGAGGCTGACTTGAGCCCAGGAGTTCCAGGCTGCAGTGAACCATGATCATGCCACTGTACTCCAGCCTGGGTAACAGAGGAAGGCCTTGTCTCAAGAAAAAAAAGAGAGAGAGATAAGAGAACTGGAATTATAAACATGAAGATCTAAATCTTCTTCCCTTCTTCAGGAAAGGATAATAATTCTTATGTTTCTACAGATCTACCCGAGTACCTGACGTATAGCAGACCTACATTCATTTAACATTACTGCTACAGATGCTCACAGATTTGTTTAATTTTGGTGCAGTAGAAAACTTGTCCACATCTACTGAAATACTCTCAACACACAGTTCATTATAAGATTAGAATTTGTTGAGTGAATGAACACACAGAAACCAAAGTCTGACTGTAGGGTCAGAATCCTTCAACTATCCTACACTAAACATTTCACTTCACATTAATTTAGAGCTCATGAGATACTATATGGTTGTTCATCTTTTAGTGAATGAAGTAACTCTTCTAGAATATCCTGACGAGATTATTTTTTGAATGGTTTACAACTTCTTACACACACACACACACACACACACACACACATACACAAACTAACTTTCTCTCTTGTTCTTTCTCTCATACACTTCCTAGGGGCAAAAATCCTTAATTACAAAAAACTGAGTCGTTCATTCAAGTATTCTTAAAATATTACAAGGGAATTCCATACTGAGCTGAAAAGATTAAAGTTTTCTACTGATTCATAGAATAGCGATAGCAAGATAGTATGGTATTTTTAAGTATAGAACATTCCAACTTTTATTAAACTTAACCCTGCATCATCAACAAAGAGATAAATAAAGGGAAAGGCAAAACTGCTTTTTCTGTTAGTTTTAAAGTTTGGAATCACTAGAAAAAGAGAGAGGTCAGGTACAGTTGTCAGGCTGTCAGTGATAGGAGATAGGAGAACAAGAAAAATCACAGCGTAAGACACTAAAATGAAATGAGTTTTTTTTTTTTTTTTTTTTTTTTTTTTTTTTTAAATACTATCCACTCCTGTACTTGAATGTAATGACTAAAGTGATTTCCAGATATGGTTAAAAGTGATATCTCTAAGACCTACCCCCAAGTTGGGGGTAGCATCTATTTACTCACCGAGGGTGGCCAGAAGCCTTTGAGGTAGCAAAGAATCAAAAACTATACTCAGAGGCTGGCTGAAAAGAATTCAAAGCCCTAAGCATGAGAATAGAAATATAGAATTTATCCAAGGATTATAGTTATTCTTTAAAAAGGAGAAAGAGAAAAACTACTGAAAATCTTTTAGAAAAAGATAAAAAGAGTATGGTAACAACAAAAAATAATGGTCCCAGAAACAACCTTCATGGTAGTGACAACACTAGGTAAGCTGAGGCTGAGAAATGCCAGAAAAATGTCCTTTTTTTCTGTTAAAAATATAATCTGCTGTTATGTATAATACACGTTCACATTTGAAGGGAACTGATGGTCAATAACTTTTAAAATGAAGATTAAGCAAGAACAAAACAACAAATTACCTCGGTAACTGCCTCCTTCCAAGGCATCGTAACTGTTAGGCATTGGAGAAGCACTGCTTGTGGTAGAAGAGCTGTCAACACCTAAAAGGAAAACCAAAACATCTACTAGGTTTAAAATGACAAAAGTATCTTAAAGCAGCCTTTGGCAATTTTAAAAAAGATGTTTTTGCTGAACTAGGAAAATGCCTGATTCTAGTAAAAAAGTAAAATGATTGCTGTCTAAAGACATTTTAAAAACCAATGAATTTCTGATAAGAATAGAAGATGAGAGCGGGCAGACTATGAAGCTGATGAGTGGGATAAAATTCAGTTAAACACGTAAGGCATCTTAGAGAAGAACAGATATAAAACTTTTAAAAGTAGTCAAACACGTAAATAAAAATTTTAGATTGACAGAAATGTTAATATAGTCACATCTTAAGGATTACATCTATAAAATCTCATACCACTAAATACATTTTATCAATAATTGGGTATTTTAAGGTAATTAAATTCTAATGACTCATATTTATATCATAGTACAGCTGTTTGAGACATTCATAAATGAGGAGTCTGTGGCTTAGGTTGCTCTCTGGCATGCTACTAAGCTTTTCTGTTTCAGTTTATATATCGGCAGAATAGAAATTAAATAACACCTGCCATATTTAAAAAGGTAATATAAATGAAAGGCACGCTAATTCATATATATGTTGGACTGTGGGCCCAGATGACCAGGGGCAGACATATGCTGTCTGTACTATTACTGATTAAACAAATATGTTTATAGAGTTTGCGGTACACTCAAGTTTATACCCTGAAATAAACACTAGTGAACGAAAAGCACAGCACAAAAGAGAACAGCCCGTGGCTTGTAAAAGCACGAGCAGAAGTAGTAATGGGAAGCCTAAAGTTAGACCGT
The DNA here is from genome assembly GCA_004027835.1 of Alouatta palliata. Lineage (NCBI taxonomy): Eukaryota > Metazoa > Chordata > Mammalia > Primates > Atelidae > Alouatta > Alouatta palliata. Next base: position 72,973 of record PVKV010009308.1, on the reverse strand, counting down.
CTGAGAGCACCCCATTAATGTGGCACATCTGCGATGTGGTTGCAAGGCAGGAAAACACTGCCTTGGTCCCATGAACTCCTTTCCAACATGGGGTCTGCACAGGAGTCTCGTAAAGAGGGCTTGTGTAAGCACCCAGGAAAGGTCGGTGACTTCTGCTCACGAGATCTGGGAGGGTCTTTGCAGATGGGAGCTGGCAAGGCAGGAAGGCCTTGCGGGCGAAGACAGTGGAACATCTCCTGCTCCGCCTATGTTCTCAGAATACAGGGTAATTTTGGTTGCCTTCTGTCCACAGTGCTCGGGAGATAAAAGCCCCTTGATGCACTGTGTGTGGTCAGACCTAGTGGCACCCTACCCGCTGTGTTATGGTGCAGCTGCATATCAATAATCATCAGTGGTAAAACTTGGTGTACTAGATCAGCTTCTCTTAGAAGAACCACCTGTTTCATTGTATTCTAATGATGCATGCTTCTCCCTAGCTATCTTGCCCCACAATAGTTTCAAGGACTCCCTGATAAACCCCCCTCTGCCTTCCATCCCTCAATTAATGAGTATGTGCACCTAATAAAAACCTGTGGAAACCAGAACTCAGGGCCAACGTGATCCTTGCACTTTACGTTGGTCCCCTGGATCCACACTTTAACTCTATTTCTGTGTCTTTGTCTTTATTTCCTTTCTCAATCCCCCATCACCACTGGGGCTCGGGGCACCCACGAACAGGGTTGGGGCTGGTAACCAACATTGGACTATAAGAATTTTTACTATGTGTGCTCATTTAAAACCTGTAAGATTAAGATGAGAGTTCAGTGGCAATTTATGATGAAATCTGGTCACAGGTCACGTGAATAAAACATGCAATATACTTCATTCAATAAATACTTCATTGAGATCTACAATTATCCTAGGTACATATGCTAGAGTATATTATGATGAATTTAAAAAATGTGCATGATCCCTCTATTATGTTAGAAATCTTGGCCTGTTTCACAGTAAGACAAAATTCTGTGCTACAGAGGTTATCCCTTGCTCTTAATACCAATATTATAACCGATGTTTAAACTACATTTAGGTTAATTTTCAACTGTGATAGAAAAAGAACAGGTATGCATAATTATCTGTCACTGAATAATTCTGGATAAACATGAGAATTAGGTATACTGATTCAGGGCATAATAGCTAATGTTTTTTGTGCAGGAACACTTTATTCTCAGTAAAGAACATGATTTGGAGGCAAAGACTGCAGTTACATCAGCTCCGTCATTTACTTGGTATGTAACTTTGTGGTTTTCTTCTCCTGAGAATAAGTGAAGGTAACTTGCTATATAACTTTGAATAAGTTACAATCATCAATGTTCTCTTATGCAAAATGCTAACAATTTTTTTTTGAGACTGAGTCTCGTTCTGTGGCCAAGGGAAGTGCAGTGGTGCAATCTCAGCTCACTGCAACCTCTGCCTCCCGGGTTCAAGCGATTCTCCTCCCTTAGCCTCCTGAGTAGCTGGGATTACACGCGCCTGGCTACTTTTTGTATTTTTTTTAGTAGAGATGGGGTTTCGTCATGTTGGTCAGGCTGGACTCGAACTCCTGACCTCATGATCCACACTACTCGGCCTCCCAAAGTGCAGAGACTACATTTGCAAGCCACAGTGCCTGGCCTTAATATTCTTATAAGGTCTAAATTAGACAGTGTATATGAAGACACCCATTAAATACGTAATAGGTAGGAGACACTAATATTTACTAAGTGTCTTCTTCGTGATAAGCAGAACAATTTTGCACATATATCTTTCCTCTTAATAAAGAATGGAAAGTAATGGCCCTTCCTTTTTGTTCATCTGTGAATTTTAAACTAAAGCAGAATGCTGATATACCAGGTCAAAAGTCTCCAAATATTCAACAGATAAATGAATAAACAAAATATAGTATATCTATAAAATTAGATATTATTTAGCCATAAAAATGAAGTATTGAAACATGCTACAATGTGAATGAAACCTGAAAATTGGCCTAAGTGAAATAAATCAGATAGAAAGATCATATATTATATAATTATTTATATGAAATATCCAGAATAGGTAAATCCATAGAGACAGAAAGCAGATGGTTGTTGTCAGGGGCTGAGGGGAGGGAAAAAATGGGGAATAACTGCTTAATGAGTGTAGGATTTTCTTTTGGGATGATGAAGATGTCTAGTACTTCACAAAGTTAGAACTAGGTAGAAGTGGGGACTGCACAATACTGTACATGTACTAAATGTCACTGAATTATACACTTTAAAACAGTTGATTTTATATCATGTGTATTTTACCTAAATAAACCTCAACCATGACATTCTAATGGGAAAATAATAATATTTTCAACAAATGGTGCTGGAACAACTAGACATACCCACATGCAGAAGAACAAAGTTGGATCCCTTCCTTATACCTTACACTACAACTAACTCAAAATGGATTGCAGACATAAAATGTAAGTGCTAAAACTACAAAACTCCTAGAATACAGGAATAAATCTTCATGATTAAATAAATTTTTAGATATGATATAAAAGGTACAAGCAACAAAAGAAATAACAGATAATTTGGACTTCATCAAAATTAACAACTTTTGGGCTCTAAAGGTTACCATATCATCAAGAAATAAAAAGAATGAGAGTAAATATTTGTAAACCATGTATCTGATAAGGGGTTAATACCAAGAATATGTAATAAACTCTTAAAACTCAACAATAAACAACAAATAACCAAATGAAAAATGGGCAAAGATTTTAAAAAGATATTTATCCAGAGAAGATAAACAAATGGCCAATAAACACATGAAAAGATGCTTAACATCACTATCCATTAAAAATCAAAACGACAAGATACCATTTCACAGCCACTAGGATGGTTATAACCAATCCAATGAGGATTGCAATTTTTCCACATCTTTGCCAAAACTTATTACCAAGGATGTGGAGAAATGAGAATCCTCACTGGATTGTAAAATGGTGCAGTTACTTCGGAAAACAGTTTGGCAATTTCTCAAAAGTTAAACACAGAGTTTTGACCCAGCAATTCTACTCAAGAGAAATGAAAACATAAACCCACACAAAAACTTGTCGACAAAATGTTCACAGCAGGATTATTCATAACAGTCAAAAAGTAGAAACAACCCAAATGTCCATCAACTCATAAATGGATAAATAAAATGTGATATATTCACATATGGAATATTTTTCAGCAACAAAAAGTAATAATGTACTGACATATGCCATAACATGGATGACCCTGAAAACATTACGCTATGAGAAAGATGATGCAAGTAACAACCACATATTATATGATCTCTACATAAAAAATGTTGAAAACAGACACATCCATAGAGTATTAGTGGTTACCCAGAGCTGTGTGTGGTTGTGAGGGGAGGGTAGAATGGGAAGACTGCTAAAAGGTATGAAGTTTCTATTTTGGGGTGAAGAAAATGTTCTGGAATTACACAGTAGTGATGGTTGCTACTTTGTGAATATGCTAAAAACTGCAGTAACAGCACAACTTAAATGGGTGAATTTTATGGTATGTGAATTATTTCTCAATAAAACTGCTATTAAAAATATCGGCATTTTAAGAAAAATTTTAAATGTATATATCGAGAAATAACTATTCTTGAAAGAAATAAAGTCCAAAGATAAAATATTACTTATGGATCAACTTATTCCAAATAATACTACTCAATTATGATGTTTAGCTTCTTTCATGTCAAATCACCTGATAATATTTTAAAGACTGTTCATTTTATGGAGTCAAAGATCACTTCAGAGCAAAAAAAAAAAAAAAGAAAAAGATTGTTCATTTTAATAATGCTATAAACTTTAAAGTATTAATTTTTATAGAAATAGTTATTCTATTTTGTTTACTGAATAACTTGAAATCTGCTAGTTTAAATTCAGTTTCAGAAGGAAAAATAACTGCAAATCTATGTTTTTGAACCTGTCAAAATATCAAAGCAATGATAACTGTAACAAACCCAAATAAACCAGTTAAGCTAAAGAGACTCATATTATGTTAATTATTTAATGTATTCTAATTAATGCATTAATTAGAGGTCATGCCATCACTAGCAAATAAATCAAAAAGGTATTTTTAAAAAACATTATTGAAAACTTGTATGTTAACATTCTGAACACGCTTAACAACAAGCTTCACTAATGTCCCCACCATCTTAGTGAATAAAGTCTAAATGCTTTCATATTGCCATAAAACAAACATCAAAATTTGGCTTCTACTAGTCCTTTTCACCTGCATCTCTCACCTCTTTTACCTTATGATGCAGTTACAGCAAACTTCTGACTCTTGACCCAATACTACATTTTTTCTTCTGTTTATGCACTATGCATGTTGGTCTGTTAGCCATAATTTCCTTTGTTCACATGGCAAATTACTACTCATCCTTCAAATTTCAAATCCTTTGTCAAACTTTTCCTATAGGCCCACAGAAAATCATTTCCTCTCCTATGTAGGGACACAATCTCAACCCTGAATTACTACACTTTTCTTTTCACTTTTTTTTTTTGTTTTTGAGACAGAGTCTCACTCTTGTCACCCAGGCTGGCCCAGGCTGGAGTGCAGTGGCGTGATCTGTCACTGCAACCTTCACCTCCCAGGTTCAAGTGATTCTCCTGCCTCAGCCTCCCAAGTAGCTGAGATTACAGGCGCTCGCCACCATGCCCGGCTAATTTTTGTATTTTTAGTAGAGATGGGGTTTCACCATGTTGGCCAAGCTGGTCTCGAACTCCTGATCTCAGGTGATCCACCCGGCCTCCCAAAGTGCTTGGATTACAGACAATCGCCACTGTGCCCACTTAAACTTTTCAAGTTGTACTGTCATCATATGGTATCTGTTTCCTATCATGTTATAAGTATTTGATAGCCAGAGCTATCCTACTGTATTGATCTTTGGAATCCTGATAAATACTGTTTTTAGTATACAGGCTGATTTCTGCTGAATTAATAGCTTTGATACTTGTCCAATGCTTAATCCTTGGATAGTATCAATTTGCCTCAGTCATTTCACATTACAATTAGTGACTAAGTATTCTGAGATCAAATGGAGGTCAAGTATGAAATGTAGTATTTGGAAATAATCTTCCCTCATTCTTTTCAAGCTCTATGTCATAGCTTAAAAGAAGAAAATGGGAAAGAGAAAAAGAGGGGGAGCTGAAATCTGAGGAAGGAAGGAGAACAGATCAGAAGAATAGCTCAGAATCCTTGAAGCCAGGGAAGAGTATCAGAAAGCAATTAAGCCTTTTCAAAAGGGCTTACGCTGTTCTCTCTCTCTAAAAGACAAGCAACATGGGTCAATAAAGGCAATATACTTACTAGTATTGCTAAACTTGAAATTAACTGGATAATTTGAGATTTCCTCATAACTTGCACAAAACATGAAAAGGCTGTAACTCAAACTCCACATCCACTACCTACCAGTTGAGGGAAAATGAACACCTGACATCTCTGAGTTGCTCCTCATTAGTAACAACAGATTTCATAATAACACCTACTCCACAGGGCTACTATTACAACTTAACAGATATCACATGTATAACAGATATTAGCAAGACACTCAGGAAATGTTCTTCATGTTCTCTTTCCTCTGTCTCCAAACAGTGCTACAGAGGGGGGAAAAAACAAAACAAGACAAATACCTTCCAGTAGATTTTCCAATTGTTTTTTTCTCAGCTTTCGACCAAACTTCTCCACACTTAACACTGCTAACCCAATAAATTCTGATTCTCAAACCTGCTGGTTGATTTTTCATCACTGTTCACTAAATTTTTTTCAAAGCTGGAGAGCAATCCCACATAAACACACAAAAATCTCACAAATAAAGGGAATAAATACCACTGAAATGCTTAAGAAGTAGAGCACTCCAAATTTCTACTTTACTAGCTACTTAACATGTAATCCTCATACCAATTTCATCCACTTTCTTTTACCTCTGTACATATGAAAGAAATTATTGCAACTGGGTAGGGTTTAAAAAAATAAAATTAAAATTCCTTCTAAAGCTAGACCTTCTTCCCTTTCTCCCATCACTAAGAATGTTTCTTTAATTTGCAACCAACAAAAATACCATTTTAAAAAACCATGAATAGAGAACACCAAGATTTAGTAAAAATGTCTATACAGTCTTACTTTGTGGAATAGAAAAAAGAAGATAACATATAAGTTTAACACTGTAGTGACTACTGTCATGTGCCCTTTCCATCTACTCCAGTGGTTTATAGTCTCTCACTAGATAGGAAGACATCTTCCTTTTCATACTCTTCTGCAGAGAGACCTCAGTTTGAATCCCTATTTTGCCTACCGACCAGTTGTGTGATCACAGACAAATGCTACTTAACATGTTCAGGCTGCAGTTACTTCATATGTAAAATAGAGTTGATTATTTCTGCCTTGCAGAACTGTTGAGAAGGACAGACAAGAACACAATCTCAACGCTGGTAATGACAGCTAATCTTTCTGAATGTTTAACATTTGCCACACACTTTTCTAAGCATTTTACAAACAGTACTTCAATCCTTAAAACAACTATATGAAATTGTTACTATAATTATCACAAAGCTAGAAGGTGACAAAGTTGGGATGTGAATCTAGAAAAACTGACACAAAAACCAAGGGAGACATACTAGCTCCATACTGCTAAGACAGGCATTCAGTAAGTGCTAAAAACGTTAGGTATTATTAAAATCCAACTGCCTTAAGGGCTCATGCCTACAATCCCAGCACTTTGGGAGGCTGAGGCGGGTGGATCACGAGGTCAGGAGATCAAGATCATTCTGGCCAACATGGTGAAACCCCGTCTCTACTAAAAATAAAAAATTAGCTGGGCATGGCGGCATGCGCCTGTAGTCCTAGCTACTCAGGAGGCTGAGGCAACAGAATTGCTTGAACTCAGGACATGTAGGCTGCAGTAAGCCAAGATTTCGCCACTGCGCTCCAGCCTGGGCGACAGAGCAAGACTCCATCTCAAAAAAAAAAAAAAAAAAAAAAAATCCAAATGCCTTAAGAACTTAGGAATTCTTAATCTATAATATACTCAAGAAAAACAATAAACAAGGCATTAGAAAAAAGCCATAAATGCTAAAATTTTTTTTTTTTTGAGACAGAGTCTTGCTCTGTCACCCAGGCTGGAGGGCAGTGCACAATGTTGGCTCACTGCAACCTTGGCCTCCCAGGTTCAAGCGATTCTCCTGCCTCAGCCTCAAAAGTAGCTGGGACTACAGGCATGTGCCACCATGCTCAGCTAATTTTTTGTAGTTTTAGTAGAGACAGAGTTTCACCATGTTGGCCAGGCTGTTTCTCAAACCCCTGACCTCAGGTGATATACCCGCCGTGGCCTCCCAAAGTGCTGGGATTATAGGCGTGAGCCACTGCACCTGGCCGCTCAATCTCTTTGATCTCCCTCTCTCTTTTCTTTTTTGGAGAACAGAACGGATAGTCTCAAAGAATCTCCCCATAAATTACTTATTAATTTCAACAGGGAAAAGTAGTAACTTTATAGTGGAGAAATCTGGCAGATACCACCTTATTCAAATCATAAAAGTTAACCTCATCAATATGAGAACAAATTGACATCATGTGCCTCAAACAGGATGCACTGAGAACACAACATGGCTTTAGCAGTAATTCTCTGAAAAGTGCATGACCTGAATCTAATCATGAGGAAACTTCAGATAAACCCACACTGGGGAACATTTTACAAAATAACAGGTCTGTACTCTCTGAAAATATTAAGGCAAAGAAAGAGAAAGGCTAAGGAACTGTTGCAGAGTGAAGAACTTTAAATAACATGACAACTAAATTCAATGCATGATCCAGATTGATCCTGGGCAATGAAAACAGCTATAAAAGATCTACTTGAGACAACCGAGATTTGACAATGAACTGTGTTATCAGATATTATTGCATCAACACTCAATATCTTGATAACTGTATTTTGGTTATGTAAGACACTGACCTTATGATTAGGAAAAATACAATAAAGTATTAGGGGTAAAGTTCATGATGTCTCCAATTTACTTGCAAATGGTATAGAAAAAATATATTGATAAAGAGAATTATAAAGCAAGTGTGGAGAAAATGGTTTATCTGGGTAAAATGTACATGAGAGATTCTTTTACACTTATGTGAGTTTGAAATTTTTTTAAAATATAAAATTACAAAAAAAATTTCAGAAACATAGATGGGTATTTACATATTTAGAGTAAGAAAAATTATTTCCCACCTGGCACCCCTAATTTTATCCCCTAAAGTCGCATATAATGATTTGAATATTTTTAAATGCACAGGAAATAGAAATTTGTGGTTAAAATGACTGTAGAAGAGATCTTCCCATTTAGAACAGGAGAATCACGGTCACATATAATAACTTGAAAGATCATCACTTACTGGTTTAATTTTAAACGATAGGTTGAGCATCCTTATCTGAAAATCCAAACTCTTAAATGCTCCAAAATCCAAAATTTTATGACGGCTGACATGATGCCACAAGTGGAAAATTCCACACCTGACCTTATATGACAAGTCATGGGAAAAACTGTTTCATGTACAAAATTATTAAAAATATTGTCAAGCCTGGCGAGGTAGCTTACGCCTGTAATCCCAGCACTTTGGGAGGCTGAGGTGGGCAGATTGCCTGAGTGCAGCAGGAGTTCGCGACCAGCTTGGGCAACATGGCGAAACCCCATCTCTAAAAAAAAATACAAAAGTTAGCTGTGCATGGTGGCCTGTATTCCCAGCTACATGGGAGTTGAGACAGGAGGATGGCATGAGCCCGGGAGGCTGAGGTTGCAGTGAGCCATGATTGTGCCACTGCACTCCAGCCTGGGTGACAGAGTGAGACTTATTTCAAAAATAAAAAACAAAACAAAAAACATACATAGTACAAAATCACTTTCAGTTTATGTGTATAAGTGTATGTGTAACATGAATGAATTTCGTATTTAGACTTGAGTCCTATCCTCAAGCTATCTTACTATGTATATGCAAATATTCTGAAATCTGAAAAAATCTGAAATTTGAAACACTTCTCGCCCCAAGCTTTTCAGATAAGGGATATTCAACCTGTATTAGAATTAATGGAGGAACTGAACCGCTTAATTTTTAGCAGTGTTCTACCTATTAAAGGGAGCAAAAGATATTAAACAGTTGGCAACACATAAACATACGCACAACTTCTTCAACTAGCAAGATTTGTACTACTACTTCATGAAGCAGGAAAATAACTACAAATTCTGGGCCTTCTGAACACATGACAAGAAGAGCCAAAAGGACATCACTGAAACACTGTCCTATTTCTCTGTCCCTGTTATAAAATCCACATGGCTTATTTTGATTAGACTAAAGTAGCATGCAAAGCAGAAAATGAAGCATTATTCCTAAAACGATCCTGGAGCAATCATCAGCCAAAAGCTTCAGTCAGGACTCATTCTATTGCATGTGACATGGGAGCAAACGCATTTCTGAAGGAAGAATGCACTCTACTATCATGAAAAAGGTATGCTGATTCTATTATTTAAAACATGGCAAAGATGTCTAAAGGAGGAAAAACAAAGCAAAAAAAACACCTCATTTTATGTGACGCAAACTTCTATGATGTAAACCTCGTAAGTTTATCATGCTAAATCTTCAAAGACTCTTTTTTAAAAGGCTAAGAAAGACTGTGGAAATAAAAAGAAAATTTGAGCAGGAAAAGATCAAGAACTGGTGTAAAGCTAAAGCAGACCTGCTTCCTCATCCTCCTCCTCCTCTTCCTCATCATCGGAAGTTGATGACAAGGGAGTTGGTGCGGAGCTAGCTTGGTTATTAACATATTCACCATACTGCATGCCTGTAAAGTGGAAAGCACAAACATAAGAGTCAAACCAACAGGAAAGATGAGAAACAAAATTTTGACATTGCATTAAAAGTGAGAAAGAACTCTGACATTCCAAAGAACATTCCAACATGCATATTAATATTAGCAAATTTATTATCAAAACTAGAACCATTAGAAAATCTCTGCAAAGCAGTTTAGTAAAAGCAGCTTTAATACGAAGTGGCTTAAGTGTGAAAAGGTATATATCATGTATTGTACATTACACTGTTAGTATTTAGGAAGCTGAAATCATATTCTCTGAAAGGTTTACTGAGCTCTATATGTCTATCTTCTTTGACCTTAGGGCCCTTACATATTTCCTTTGGGATTCTGCATTTTGGGTGGGCAGTGATTGTTTATAGTGAACTGATTTTGTACAGCACACAAAACACATACTTGGTACCTTCCTTCTGCTAATGTCACCTTGATGGTAACTCAGTTCCCATAATGGAAAAAGAATGACTGTCAAAGAAAAAAACTGTATTCAGTATAGTTCTCCGCTAACAGTGGATACTCTGGGAGTGGGGGGACAAGAGGGTTGTGGGACTTACTGTGACCCTACAAGTGTGACAGTTACAAAAAACTGAATTTTTTGAGAAAGCCAGTCATGTCGGTATCATCTTGTTGCCTACATGTGAGTCTGAAGCAGGTGAATAAGACTGGTCCTGTGTGAAATATACCAACAGAAGGCAGATTCTGTAGAAAAGGGCACAATGAACTAACTGGTATTAGTGACTGTATACATTTCTCTTTTAAAAAAGTAATTGGGTATTTCTATTATTTGATCTGGCAGAATCAGGACTTTAAAATTTAACATCTATACAATTTTTAAGAGAGAAAATAAAAATAATCTTAAAAATGAAAACACTTCAAAAATAAGAATAAACATCCTTGTACGGAAAATCTCATAGGTCTACTTTGAAAAAAAGAAAAAAGAAAGCTCAGAAACAAAGTGGGGATTTTCAAGAACACTTCCTAATATTGGGGGGTACAATGAAACCCTAACTCACCAAAATCACATGGTAGTGCTTTAATGCTCTCTTTATTATTTTTCAGGTGACTAGCATACTTGATTAGCATGGATAAACAACTCATTTCTAGAGTAAGAAAAAAGCTATTAAAGCAAAAAAATTATTTAGAAGCAAAGGTTAAACTGTAGATGAATGAATCTTTGATCTTTAAACTATGACTAAAAAGTCATAGAAAAATCTGCTAGCTTTGCTGAAATACCTTTTGATATCGGTAAAATAGTGTTACAAATTCATCTGAGAAAATAAAAATCAATGTAAAATAGGTTCAGGTAATGCAAGAAACAAACTTAGTATCTTGAAAAAACAAATTCAGAGTGGCATGTTCCTCTGACAAAAGCCCAATTAAAATGAAGATTTGAGTCAAGCGCAATAGCTCATGTCTGTAAGCCCAACATTTTGGGAGGCTCAGGCAAGAGCATCACTTGAAGCCTGGAGTTCAAGATCAGCCTGGGCAACATAGTGAGACCCCATCTCTGTAAAAAGTAAACGGTGCCCTGCTCTAGGTTGGGTATAGCACATACAGATTATGACAAACAGGGAGCTACAGTCAGAAAGGGGTTGACAGCCAAGTCATCTATTCTAGGATAAGAGAATGACTATATGAGCTTCCTGAAGTGCCTCTAGTTCAGATTCTCTTAAGAGGCAGAATGTAGGTATGAGATACATAAGTCAACTACATAAGATGGTAAAATATGACATCCTTTCCCAGAGTTCAGCCTGGAACCCACTGTAGAAATGTATGTACATGGAGTAGCTACCTCTACCACCACCATCACCACCACAAATGTTACATCATAATTTATTCTATCTTAACCAGGGCTTCCAAGGTATAAATCTACTAAAACAAGAAACATGAAACACTTTATAGCATCTAACATGAGGTAGCACTGTTATTCAAAGGGCCCCAATATTTTAGAAAGAACATTTAGTTTAAATTACCTGCCATACAATTTAGGTAAAACTTTCCAGGGGACTATATCCTTAGGGCTGCTTAATATTCTTCAGTGTTCCCTAGATACAGCTATACTAGGAATAAATCAAACTAATCTTAAAAGAACAAATCTCTTGTAGAGATTAACTTTTTTAAATTCAGGAGTTCTGACTTTTGAGTAACTGCTCTCTTTCCTAAACTGGAAAGTACATACTAGAAGACTTTTCGAGGGTCCCCACAAAAGAATGGTTTTAAGGGAATCCGTTTTCAGATATAAATGCCCGATAAATGCCCGTAAGTACTCTCTTTCCTCAAACTTATCCACCTAACAAAGTGCCTGTGTTAATGACAACCTTTCCTTTACTTTACAAAGGAAACACATGACCTTAGCTTATCCTAATTCTTACCATGATACATTGCTTTAATGTATACAAGTCTCTCATTATACAGTACACAGTAAGAAATACCGAACAGAGAAGCAGCATGACATTATGAAGAAAGATGTGGACTCTGGGTTCAACTTCAGGTTCTATCACTTACTACTAGCATGTCCTTGGACAAGTTACTAACATCTGTTCTTCATTTATATTATCTATAAAATGGGGTAACACTTCAAATGGTTGTGGTAAGGATTAAACGAGTTAATATATTTCACATGCTTAGAATGGTGCATGACACACACCAAATACGAAATAAAGGTTAGCTACATCACTAACTTTAAAAACATATTTTTGTGTATATTTAAATCATTTTCAGCTGTTCTTTTTAGGGCACATGATTAGAAAAAAAAGAACCTCTCACCAACCTGACTAGTACACTGTAATGCTATTTATTTATTTATAAGACAGTCTCACTCTGTTGCCCAGGCTGGAGTGCAGTGGCACGATCTCAGCTCACTGAAACCTCTGCTTCCCAGGTACAAGCAATTCTCCTGTCTCAGCCTCCGAAGTAGCTGGGATTACAGGCCAGCTAATTTTTTTTGTATTTTTAGTAGAAATGGGGTTTCACCATATTGTCCAGGCTGGTCTCCAATTCCTGACCTAAAATGATCCACCCACCTTGGCCTCTCAAACTGCTGAGATTACAGGCATGAGCCACCATGCCTGGTCATAATTATTTTAAAACCAAATGGAATATTTTCTAGGACTACCAAGTGTTTTTAAGATATATTCACTAAAACTCACAAATAAACAATTCTGTGATTTCTTTCAGAGTCAATGTGAGATGTGCAAGAAAATATTTTACAACATTTTTAAGATACAATATAGTCAATTCTTAACTTTTATATTTTATAAAATATTTAACTTTCTATATCCTTTTAACAAAAAAGTATTTACCAACAAGTGAATCAACTAGTACTTAGTAGTATATGCTTTGACATGTTTTGAAGAGTGCTTTTGCCAATTAGGTTACATGGAGATATCATCCATAAAATAAATGGCCTTTATCACAGCTTGATGTTTTTGATACAAACACATTTATAGGGTATGGTAGTCAGGCACAGTGGCTCACACCTGTAATCTCAGCACTTGGGAGGCCAAGGTGGGAGAATCATTTGAGCCTTGGAATTCAAGACCAGCCTGGGCAACACAGTAAGACCTCATCTCTGCAAATAATTTTTTAAAAAAATTAGGTGTGGTGGGGTGTGCCTGTGGCCCTGGCTACTCAGGAGCTGAGGTGGGAATATTAGGGGCTCAAGGTTCAAGGCTGCAGTAAGCTGAGATCTTGCCACTGTACTGTCGCCCAGGCAACAGAGCAAGACCGTGCCTCTAAATAAATAAATAATAATAAATAAAGGGTGTGGTAAGATATATTGGCCATAGTAGAGGGAAATTCAAAATATTTTGAGTAACTGCTGATAGAGTAAAACAAATACTGAATTTGAAGGCAAAAGGTATGCACTGGGCCTGGGTACCTATCCTACTGACTCTGTAGGTCTTTAGGTAAGATATGGAACCTTTCTAAACTTCAATTTCCTCGCTTATAACAGGAAGAAAAGATACGATATGCTTGTTCCATGTGACGAGAAAAGTAAGCCAGAAAAAGTTAAAGGAATTTGCAAATTACAAACTGCTATATGAAATAATAATGTTAACAACTATCTACCACCTGGAAAATAAAATTTAACAAACAATAATTTCTGACATGTAACTCAAAAGATTAAAAAGAGTCAAAGCAAAATAAAGCAAAATAGAACGATACTGCTTTAGCAGAACTCTTCCAATATAATTCTAATCTATTTTATGTGAACAACGTTTCTCAGCAATTATATGTATGAAAATAAAAACTGGGAATGAAATTGATCTGAACACTATCATATTCTAACAATGAATCATACGCAACTCAGATACAAAGTGGGGAGAGGAGAGAGCCCGTTCATTTCACTGAAAGATGTATTTCCAATAAAAACATACTTTAAATAAACACCAAAATTCATGATGTTTATGTTGTTTTGACCAATTTTATACCAACAGTAAAAGTTGTAATGAATGACCGGGGACAGTGGCTCAAGCCTGTAATCCCAGCACTTTGGGAGGCGTAGGCAGGAGGATCACTTGAGGCCAGGAGTTTGAGTTCAGCCTGGTCAACATGGTGAAACCCCATTTCTATTAAAAACATAAAAATTAGCTGGGCATGTTGGTGCACACATGTAATCCCAGCTACTCAGGAGGCTGAGACATGAGAATCTCTTGAAGCTGGGAGGCAGAGGTTGCAGGGACCCAAGATCATGCCACTGTACTCCAGCCTGGGTGACAGGGCAAGTCTGTCTCAAAAAAATAAAAACAAAAAAGAGAGAGGAAAAAAAAGTTGTAATGACCGATGTCTTAATTCAAAAGAAAAAAAATACTATTTAGAGACTTACAATCATAGATAATAAATTTTAACATTTCAGTTTATATATTATTGTCATGGAACAGCACAGCAGAGTGACAAAAGAGTTTCTACTTTTAAAATATATTACATTATTATATTAAGGAAAGAGGACATGCCTTCAAAGAGAAAAAAGAAAAATGTAAATTTTCCAAATGTTAAAGAAGGGCTACTTGTGCTTTTTTGCAAAAGGTTGATGTTAGGTATCGTTCCAAAGGATACATTTGAAAGACTAATGTAACATCTCTGTTTTAAAAGTTAGCCAGCATATGTGTTAAAAATTACATAACTACAAGTACATTTTTGATGAAAAATTTTAGGTTATCAACCTAAAAAATGTTCAAGTAACGTAGTTTAAATTTTTCATGAAAAATTTTAGACATCAATCTAAAATATATTCAAGTAGGTAGTTTATATAAAAAAAAAAAATGAGAGGCTAGTCAAACAAAAATTTGATGTCTTCCCTAAAAATAGGTAAAAAATGCTTAGCCTTGGGAGAACAACTAAGCAAAGGTGTCTGCAGCTGGAAGAATAAAAGCTAATCTCTTTTTAAGTATTACCACTTTAGTAGGTCATATCAGGCCCACAGTAAACCCTATGCAGATGATATACTGCACAATTCCAAGAGGCTCCATTCATGCAATGACAATTCGCACCACCATACGTGGTAGCCCTGACTCAATTAGGTTGTGTAGCCCAGATCTATCCAAAGACAAAGAAGTCACTAAGAGGCCATTCTCCTACTTAAGAAAAAGAAACAATAAAAACTACAATTCAGATGTCTCTAGTATGTTCTTTTCTGTTACTTAAGCAAGGAATTTATCTTAGATAAATCAGGAGTTTGTCAACAGCCAATGACAACAAAAATTCAGCCTTATTTTATAGAAAGAATACAAAACAGAGAGATCTGAGTTAAAAATCTTTTGCTTTGCTACTCTATTTATTAACTTGCAGTCTTGGGCGAGTTATCTAGCCTCTTTCAATCTCACTTTTCTCATCTGTAAAAAAGGAAGAATATCTATGTCACAGGATTAATATGTGAATTACTGAGATATAAAGTATCCATACAATAAAGGCAGCTTATTCTATTTTCAAAATATATTTTAATAGAAAAAGAAGAAACGTAATTGTTAAGTAGGCAAACCACTTACAAAAAAATATTTATAAAAAGATGGTAGGATGGTATTTAAAGTAAGATGGTCAAAAAGAAAATATGACAGGAAGAAAGAAATCAGCAGGGGCAATGTAAAAGGTCAAAAAAAAAAAAAAGCAAA
This sequence comes from Alouatta palliata, assembly GCA_004027835.1. Taxonomy (NCBI): domain Eukaryota; kingdom Metazoa; phylum Chordata; class Mammalia; order Primates; family Atelidae; genus Alouatta; species Alouatta palliata. The sequence continues at coordinate 56,978 of PVKV010009308.1, read as the reverse complement.
ATATTTAAGAAATGGAAGGCAGTCATCAATGTAGAAGAAAAACAAGAAAATACACCATTCATTTAGTTAGGGCTTTGATCTATTCTAAAAGCTTTTTTGATTTGTGATAAGCAAAACTACTACTCCCCTTCATTTTGAAGGCAAATACTTTTAAAAACTAAATTCTATTTCCAGTATTATACCCACTGGTTTGTTGAGAATCAACAGACACTCTCTGGTGCTGCAGTTCCTTTTCCTAAAAAACCAAGTAAGAAAATGTATAATGTATCATCTGATCAATTGACAGAAAGGTCTCTGCTGACCACACAGAAACTCAACAGATATAAGCAATGAGATCACCCTAGGAATTTATCATGCTTTTTTCCTTTTCTCAGTTTCAAACTACAAGAAGATTCTTTATACTCAAGATTAGGAGCTGTCACTACATAGTGAGTATAGTCCCTAAAATAATACAATGGTTGCTCTGGAAATACAAACTATAGATTCTTGAAAAAAATTCAATCATCTCTGATCAAACGAAAAATGCCACATATTAACCTGAAACATCACTACTTTGGAATTTTAGCCAAACAGGAGAAAAAAAAAAACTGCCAAAAGAAACAACGTGGGGAAGCAGGGTCAAAACAACACATTTTATCACCCTTTACTTACATAACACATGGAGAATATTAAACAAACAATAAATCAGATAGTTTGTCAATGATGCAAGATAATGGGTTACAATTTCATTTTCACCCCCCTTCATTTGCAAAATTATGTCAAAGCTTATTTTCTATTATCAGTAACAAAAATCACAGAAATAATCAAATAGGATATGGAGTCACTAAATAATTAAGTCTTGGCTACTATATCCTGAAAGAAACTATACTACCTTTAAAAAATAGGAAACAAATGTCCCATGACAGAGGGATGAAATAATAAACCATCAGACACTGACACAATGAATAATTAGCCACAGAAAGAGCTATAAAGACTCAAAAGATATATGAAGGACTGTAATTTAAAAACAGAAACGCAAAATACAAAATGGTATGTAATTATGTAAAACATATATGAGACACAGTAAGTTAATATTCCAAAAGCTGTGTTTGGATTGAGATTATAATTTTTACTATCTTCTATAAATTAGGATCCTACAGTTTAACTTTTTAAAATCAGCTATTCAAATACGTATGTGCGTCTGTGTGTGCACACAATAACAAATACCTCAAATACCTTTCTGTTGTAATCGCTCTGATGGCTGTGTAACTGAGGTCACAGGCTCGACCGGGTGATTTGTAGTGGGAGGTGTTCTTGTTGACGAGGATCCTGATAAAATAGTGGAAACTACTGGGCTGGACTTGGGAGGATGAACATTTTGCATAACAGGACAGGATAAAGAATCTGCAATTGAAGATAAGAAACTATTTTATCCACAGAAACTTGAAATATATTTAAACAATATATATTACTATATAGAATAATGTATGTAATATATAACTATGTATTATAATTATATATAATAATATACATCACTAACAAAATACAGTTTATCTGAAGTTCTTGTAGAAACTTCAATAGCATCACATTTACCTAGTACATCTAGAAAAGAATGTAGTCCAAATGATTTTTTAAAAACTGAAAAATTACTCATCAGATGTTTTAATAAATTTAATGACAATTTTCCTAAAATATTTCATAATCTTCTTTACCTTCTTAAACGAAATGAACTCAAACAACTTTTACTTACTAATGATCTCTATGAGCACTAATTATTGTACAGATTATTGTACTATGCAATAATGTCATCTCTGAATTCCATAAACACTTTCAGTATCAGTTCAGATCTCATTTTGCACTATAAACTGCCACTTCTCATTTGCTGTTTCTAACCAGATGCCTTATTTCACATGTAACTAAATAAGGGCCTAACCATAACACGAGGTTGAACTTCTGGAATAAAGTGTACATGACTCATCGTGGGTCTTTGTGACAGCTGCTCAAAATACCGAATGTCTCCTCGAAAGCAAAATCGTCCCTGGTTGAGAAACAATGGGTAAGTTATTGAAGATAATCTTCAAGATTATCCAACCAAGAGATAACTGAAAAACCTATGGTAAAAGACTAGTGGTGAGCAGTCACTATACATTGAATAAATCTAAATACATATACCTGTACATATATGTATGTGTCTCTATGTATGGTGTGTGTGTGTATATACATAAACAATCTTAGTTCTGGGACTGAAACAAATAGGAATATGGTGACAAAACAAAATGTGTTAAATATCCTAATAGTATAAAAACAACATAAACGGGTGTGAGGAACAGGGAAAAGAAGGCAGAAGGTAGTCTAAATATGCTGACTGCTTCATCATTTTTAGCAGGAAGATAAACCATCATTGTGGAAGATTGAAAACATCATCACAATATTTTATAGTTCCTTTTGTTAATATGGAGTCTATTTTACCACCCTTTGAATGGGAGCAAACTGTGACTGGCTTTAATCAACAGAGTGTGGCAGAAATAAAAGCATACAAGGTCCCAGACCTCAAGTCTTAAGGAGCACCACAGCTTATGCGTTTCCACTCTGAAATGCTGCGTGGATCATCATATAGGGAAGCTGGTCTAGCCACATGGAGAAAAATCTAGACACACCAGTAAAGTGTCTGCACCAACTGCTAGACATGTGACTGAAGCCATCTTAGAATCTTCCAGTCCTGCAAATCTCCAGCTAAATGAATTCACATGAACGAGTTCAAGAAAAGCCAGCAGAACTACCCAGGCAAACTCATAGAACCAAGAAAAATAATAAATAATTGTTATTTTAAACCAGCAATAACCGACATTATCACTAAAACTGCCAACATAAAACTGATTAAAAATATTTAACAGTATACAAATAAAAACTGAGAAAGATATATTTATTTAAAATTAGGGTCAGGTGCGGTTGCTCATACCTATAATCCCAGCACTTTAGGAGGCCAAGGTGGGCAGATTGCTTGAGCCCAGGAGTTTGAGACCAGCCTAGGCAACATGGCGAAAGCCCATTTCTACTAAAAAACACAAAAATTAGCCAGACATGGTGGTGCGCACCTGTGGTCCCCAGCTACTCGTGAGACTCAGGTGGGAGGATGGCTTGAGCCCAGAGGAGGAGGTTGCAGTGAGCCGAGATCATGCCACTGCATGTCACTGCACTCCAACCTGAGTGAGAGCAGGAGACCCTGTCTCAGAAATATAAAATCAATCATATCAGTATGTGTATATACATGCATGTATCAATGCACATGAATAGATATAAAGCATAACAAATACCCACGAACTCAGCATCCAATTTTGAATATAAAACATTTCCAATACTGCTGAAGTTCTCAATATGCTCCTCACAGAAAGCATTCCCTTGCCCCCTCCTGAATCATGTTTATTATTCTCTTGTTTTTGTTTTCAAATAGCTTACCACATACATATGTATCCCTGGACATTATTTTTGCTTGTTTTATAAACTTTATAACAATAACATACTGCAGGTATTCTTCCATATTTCTTGTGCTACATTCCTGGGATTCACTCATGTTAAGAGTGTAGCTCTATTTCATTTTTCACTACATTCAGAAGTCCAACAGAAGAACATAATTTATTTATTCATTTATTCTGCTATTAATGGACTTTAATGTTATTTCCAATTTTTTGTTTTCACAAACAGCGCAGCTATGAATACTCATGCACTTGTCCCTGGCATAGATATATAAGTTTCCCTAGGGCAAAGCTTTGCCACATATATGCCACAGCTCAAATTATTTGGAGGTGTGCAGCAAAGGATATCGAATCCCTCAGCCCTGGAGACAGCCCTGGAGGAAATTAAGTCTTTGGCCTAGAGAGCAGACTAGTCTCTCTGTCCGGTATCTTAAAAAAAATATTATTTGCCATAAGAGGCATCCATCTAAAACAGGAAGGGGTGCTACTTTATGGCCTATTCCAAGTGTAGCCTACAAACTAGCAGCACCTCATGTGGAAGCTTGTTAGAAAGTAGAATCTTAGGCCAAGCCATAAAAGACCTGGTGAATTAGAACCTACATTTAAACAAGATCCCAGGTGATACATACGCACAGTTTGATGAACACTTCTCTAGAGTATATAGCTGTGTTGCGGGTATGGTTATTTTCAATCTACCAATTCCAAACTTTCCTAAAATACAAATGAATATACCCTCCTACCAAGAGTGTCTAAGAGTTTCCTGTTACTCCATGTCCTCACCATTCTTGGTATTGTTAGACTTTCTATTTTTTACGCATCTGACACTAGGTATAAGAAGATATCCCATTCTAGTTTTAATTTGCTTTTCACTGTTTATGAATGAGACTGAGTATGTTTTCATTTCATCTTCTGTGCAATGCCTATTCAATTACTTTTCTTTTGGTTGTTAGTCTTTTCTTCATTAATTTCTATGTAGCACTGTGTGTATTCTGGGTAAATACTGTAAGTATATATATTTTTTCCCAGTTCACAGCTTGTGTTTCATTTTTCTTCATGTTGTCTTTCAAAAAAGAAAAGTTTTAAATTAGAAATGAGTTATCATATTTATCCTTTATGGCTAGCATTATGTGCACTGTCCTTAAAAATTCCTTCCCTACTCCAAGGTTCTAGAGATAGTCTCCTACATTTTCTCTGGGAAGTTTTAAAGTTTTGCTTTTTTGCATTTACACATTTACTTAACCTGCAATTAATTTTATACATGGAGACTTTATCCTTCAGATTAAAGCTAAAGTATTACTTCCTTAGGGAAGACTTCCCTTAGGCGTCATGACTAACAGGCTAAATGCACCTAAAGTAATGCTCCCAAGTACCATATACCTTTGCTTCACGATACTTAAATAATAATAGGAATTTTACACTTGTTTGTGTTTACTTGGATATTTGCTTCTCTAAGTGAATTGCAAACGTTATAAGGATAGCATTATGTGTTTTTACTCACTATTTCATCTCCCAGTACTACAACCTGTGGAACATAGTTGGCTTTCAAGTATTTGTTGGAAGAATGGAGATAAGGTCTACCAACATTAAGGACTAGAGAAGAATGCCAAGCAAGAAGTTGCTCCTTTCACAAAGGGAATTTGACAAAAGACACAACACATACAACTGGAACTATGCAAAATGCACTGCCGCACTGTTTAGTTTCTGAGTTGTGATTCCTGAGAGAAGGAAATCATGATTCAAGAATATATTCTGTTTTTGATAATTAAGTTAGTTCTTCAGTTAATTTTTTACTTTTACTCCTGGGGTCAAGTGATCCTTCCGCCATGGCCTCCCAAAGTGCTGGGATTGTAGGATGAGCCACCATGTCCAGCCTTTAGTTATTTCTCAGTAACTCCTTAGTTCCCTGTTAGTTACTTAGAATTCACTTCCTCATGCATAACACATATGAGGATTAGGTATGTAGATAGCCTCTGAAAAGAATATTCCTTTATTAATATAATCCTATAAAAGTAAGCCCTATCTTAATTAATTATGCATAAGATTCTTTTTTTTTAACATTCCATTTTCTAAGGAAAAATCTCTCAACCTTTCCACAGTGTCTTAATTTTTTTTTTTTTTGAGATGGAGTTTCCCTCATGTTGCCCAGGCTGTAGTGCAATGGCACGATCTCAGCTCACTGCAACCTCCGCCTCCTGGCCTCAAGTGATTCTCCTGCCTCAGCCTCCCCAGTAGCTGGGATTACATGCATGCGCCACCACACCCAGCTAATTTTTTAAAATTTTAGTAGAGATGGGGCTCCCCCATGTTGGTCCTGCTGGTCTCAAACTCCTGACCTCATGTGATCCCCCCCACCTCGGCCTCCCAAAGTGTTGGAATTACAGGTATGAGCCACCACGCTGGGCGCATAAAATTTCTTAGGGACTAGGAGAGATTAAATAAATTCTCAGTTAATAGTACCACCCATTCAAGTTGTTCGAGCTAGAAATTTTAAATCATCTTGTATTATTTTTCCTTCATAAACTGTATCAACAAATCCTTGAAGTCATCTCTCTCATCTGTCTTCTGTATAAATGAATCCAGCCTAAGTTATCATCCTTCCCCTAGATAATTGTAGTAATTCCTTTCTAGCCGGTTTTCCTGTTCTAGATTCTTCCTTCTCCAGTTATCCACTACACTGTTCACAGAAGAAAGTTCTGAAACATAAATCGGATAGTGCCACCACCTGGCTTATAAACTTTCAATGGCTGCTGATTACATACAGGACAAGGCATATGTCCTTCATTAATTCTTCTCACCTATCCAAATGCCACAGTCCAGGAGAAATTGAGGTTGATATTCTGGAGAAAAGATAACTGCTAAAGCCCAAATCTGAAGTCAGTGAACACAAAGATGGATATCTCATCTTCTGAACTTGGAGGAGAACATGTAGAAAAATTTACAAGTAGTGGGCACAAAGTTGAAAAAAGATGATAAGGTTCAAGAGTATCTTTAGAAAAACTGAAGGAGTAAGAATGTGAGGGAGTAAAATTACACTATTCCCATAACTTTGCAATCACACAAGTTTCCAAAACTAAAAATAGTCTCTTGTACTGCACTACTTGTATTTTGCATGAGTATTTTATTTTTCCAATGTGGTTGTCTAATTTTTTTCTTATTTATATTTCTATGTCCAAACAATCATGTCCTACAAGGTATTTGCTTTTGCTTTTCCTCAAGCACATTATCACCCAGAGATGACAGATACAATATTAACTTATCGGTGACTGTATCTTAGTGTCATGTGTGTAGTGGACTTTTATTCAAGAATTATATACCGCCTCTTGGCCTTTTGGCTAAGATCAAGTGTGAAGAATATATAAATGCTTATTTTTACTCAAGTAGCTTTTTAAATGCTTTTGTATAAAACTGTGCATTACAAAGCAGCATTAATCAGACACTACTATTTTATAATATGCTATCAAGATGTGGTTTTTATTAAGCAAGAAATATTCAAAATAATTCATTTTAATCAAAATATTTTTTCTGGCAAAATTCTACCTCTTAGCAACAAGACTTATCTTGCTAATTTTTAAAATTATGTGCTTTTTAAAACAAAGAGATACTAAAGACAAATGAAGAAAATGATTTTAAATGAATCTATAGAGTTTTGGTACTCATCTTGCTGTCAAAAATGGGCATCTTTACATCCCCAAGTCACACTCAGGCAACGTCACCTCAAACTAAAAAAGAGCTTCTGTACTTATTATCTATTACACTTTTATACTAAATTACTTGACTATACTAGAGATTCACCTACAGTGATAGTTTAAAATGTTTTAAGTGGCCTAATGACACCTTTTAAACACTAGCCAAAAGTGCAACCTAAGTTAACAACTAATGTAGCACTCAAAACATACACACTTGGAATGGACTTTTTTTTTTTGAGACAGAGTCTCACTCTGTTCCCCAAGCTGGAGTGCAATGGCGTGGTCTTGGCTCACTGCAATCTCTCCCTCCTGGGTTCAAGCGATTCTCCCATCTCAGCCTCTCGAGAAGCTGGGACTACAGGCATGTGTCACCACACCTGACTCCAGAAAATTAGTAGAAACGGGGTTTCACTATGTTGGCCAGGCTGGTCTTGAACTCCTGACTTCGTGATACACCCACTTTGGCCTCCCAAACTGCTGGGATTACAGACCTGAGCCACTGTGCCCGGCCTGGAGTGAACTTTTTAATAAAATAATTGAAGTTTAAGTACTGAATTAAAATGTACTATGCTTTTCTAAAATAAAGCAAATGAGGTAATATTTAAAAGTCCCCTTCAGTCTGTGTTTTGAATATGAATTCATTAACTGCCTTAAAATAACAGAATGTATCCATCTATCATCATATTTTTGATCGTCGCTTAACTCAGGTTTACACTTTTGCATCTCCAACTCTACAAAATGACTGAGGACTTTAAGAATATCTGAAAATGAAGTTGGTATAATCAAGTATTAAAAAAGGTAATCAATTCTGTCAATTATTCAAAGGTTGAACTTCACACAAAACTATGTTTAATACCTAAGATTCTCATTTTAAGGTGAAAATATAATTTGAATGTCGAAAACAATTATGTTGCCTGCCTTTCTAGAACATTAAACTCAATATTCCCATACCCTGTACCTAGTACAAGGTACTTTTACCTAGGTTCCCCAAGACACTGCAACAAACTCACAGGTTTCCAAGAAATATTTTAAATTGTCAAGAAAAAGTGGTATGTGTCAAATACCTTATGAACTACTACTAAGTTACATGGGGCACTTGAAAAATATTGAAATACATCAACTGAGAAAGTTTGCGAACTTCAGCAATATTTAATTTTAAAGTAGATTTTTTTTTTTTTTTGAGACGGAGTTTCGCTCTTGTTACCCAGGCTGGAGTGCAATGGCGCGATCTCGGCTCACCGCAACCTCCGCCTCCTGGGTTCAAGCAATTCTCCTGCCTCAGCCTCCCGAGTAGCTGGGACTACAGGCACGTGCCACCATGTCCAGCTAATTTTTGTATTTTTAGTAGAGACGGGGTTTCACCA
>PVKV010009308.1:0-48376 GCA_004027835.1 Alouatta palliata | reverse complement strand
TTATGGCACTCACAATACAGTACTAAGATTAAAAGAATGAAAAGATATTCTGCCTTTCTGCCTACAGGGCCCATTAGAGCAGTTATTTAAACAGAGAAGAGTTTTGTAATTTATTCTCCCCCTTTATTTAATATTTTTTTAATGATAGGCCTTTCCCAATTACTTGTTCTGTTCATTAGCCAAGTGACTCCATATTTCCCTGACACATCTCAATATTAGTTGGTTCCATCCAGGGTGCTATTCCCAAGTCAGGACTAACACAGGAATTACTTGTATTTCCTTTGTAGGACGTTAGGATAAGTGGATCTGCAAAAGGAATGCTGAAAGCAGAGAGGAAAACAGAGTTTCTAGAAGACAGAAAGCCCTGGTTGTGAGCAAGACAGAAACTCATCTCCAGGCCAAGCTCTGTTTCTACCATTAATGACCCAGGCAATTCAACTTGGATAGCCTTCTTCATTTGTAATACAAAAGGATTACAGCAAAATTTAGATCTGTTTCACAGCATCACTTAAGATCTAGTTAGAAATAGATTCTTAAGAGTACCCTGGAGATTCTATTCTAGCTCAGTAAATTGTACTTGAAAATCACAATCTGTGCGAGTGATTCTGGTAGACGGCCAGATTTGGGAACTGTGACAGACACTTTCAGTTGACTCACCCAAGTCAGTGCTAAGTCCCTTCTTTCTTGCATGCTTCTACTATGGATGCTAAAAAAAGGCTCAATATTCATTTTCCAGCCTTCCCTGAAGCTAGGAATGGTCTTTTAAACAGCTATGGCAAATGATCTGTAAAATGAAGTCTGTCAATGCCACTATCCAGTCCCTCTCCTCCCCTTTCTTCCTGCTTTTAATTCTGACTTAATGTCTATAGGCACAGAAGTATCTTGTTTCTATAACCTACATGCTAAGAGTGGCAGAGCAGAAAGAGAAAAAAGGATACCAAGAACACCTGGATCCACTGCATCCACCTAAACTAGCGATGTGAGGAAAATACCCCCTTTTTTGTTTAAACTACTATTAGTTGCTTATAGCTGAAAGCATTTCTAAACGATGTAGCAATGAAAGAGTAGATGATCTCAAATGTACAACTCAGGTCTAATATTAAAGTTCTAATTTTAAATAATTTAATTATCCAGAGAAGGATACCTTTCCACAACATCCTTGATGCATGGCTACCCAGACAATGATACAAAATGTGGAGACACCATTTCGAAAGTTACCACAGCTTTACCAATTCCCATTTTTTACATACATTTTCACTGGGTTCAAGAGTAGATTCTGTTAAATTCAAGTTCGCAAGCCGAATTAAAATATCTATGGAAACGCCACACTTATCCTACGGAAACACTGCACAGTAGTCTCAGCTACTTGTGTGGCTGAGATGGGAGAAGCAGGACGAGGCTGCCGTGAGCCAAGATCATGCCCAACCTGGGTGATAAAGTGAGACCATGTCTCAAAAAAAAAAAAAAAAAAGCTACACCTTACATACATTTTAAATGAACAAATTTAACAATGCCTTGGTTTGGAAGGTCAGAAAGGCTAAATACCAGGGTATTCTTCAGGCATGTTCCTTTCCCTTCCCCATTTTTCAGCCTAACTTACTAATCTGAAAATGAGAAACACTGTTTACATGCAGGAAAGACACCTTCTACAGGAGTGGCTAACAGGGCTAACCTGAGGAAACCAGCACACTGCTGCAAGTCATCCTTGTTTCTAAGTTCAGCTCTGGCTGAACAAACAACTGTCCCAAGGTTGAACTAGTATAAAACAGAAAATAGTGGCCAACATATCCTCAAAATAGACCCTTCCATTTTGCCCTGTATCTAATTCACACTAAAGACAACAACTGCAGATATATAAAATATGTCAGTAAATACTGACTGACCATGTCAAGGAACCAAGCTAGACAAGGCAGATGGTTGCGTGGCTAACTGGGAATGGATGAGAAGAAAGGGTTCAGAGAGATGCTGCAAAAAAACACAATAAATTGAGCAAACTTCCAATTTTTTCTATTAGGCAATACCATCTTTAACCTTCATGTAAATAATAACCTGACTGGGAATGCACTGATTATCGAACATGTTTTGGTGAACTTTTCATTTAACCTACCAGTAATTGTTGGGCTGTTGTTCGCTACAGCCAGGGATCCCGTGTGGTTTCGGATGAGATTGTCTTGAGTCGATGGAAGGCCTGGAGCTGACCACGTTAGAGTACTGTATCCTGAAAGACTTTGCTGCTGCTGGTGCTGTTGTGATGGTGGAGGTGGAAGTGGTGACGGATGGCTGATAGCTGTATTTTGACCAGAGAATGAATTATCTTTAACTGGCCTAACAGTCGGAGCATTCTGTGAGGTAAACATTTGCCCATATGTATCACCAGCAGGCAGAGAGGGATATGAAACACTAGGATACGCAGCATTAGAAACAGTTGACATAGCATAATGACCACAAGTAGAGGGAAATCCCTGAGAAGCAACAGAAGAGTTGGCAGAGTACATGGCTGGACTATTGTAGTGATTCACGAAAGAGGAGTATGGTTGGGAGGCACTCGTATGCAAATGGGATGCTGATGATACAGCACCTTGAAAAGATCCTGGAGTGGATCCCACAATATGAGGGGCAGGAGGACCCCTGCTGTACATCTGCTGTGCTCCTGGCTGTTGGTTCGCTGTGCTAGGAGTCACCACATTTTGTGTTGGTACTGTGTAGAGCGCAGAGTAGTAATCGCCACACTGGGTATCCAATGGTAATGAGGTCATTTTCCCAGGTCCTTGAGAGTAATGTCCTGAGGGAGCAATATAGTTTTGTTGATGCAATCCATATCCAGATGGAACCTGCATTTGATTCTGGGCTGGACCTGAAAAAGAAAAGCCAATATTTACAGGGATTGGTAAAGAGATAACTAATTTTTAAACATAGTCCCCATTTAAATGTTGACCCAATTAACTTTCTTTTCCATAACCCCAACTTATCACAAAAGATATACACTGTTATAGACCCATTATGTAGCCAGCCTCCAACATGGCCCCAATGATCCCCACCTTCTGTTATTCATACCCTTGGGTAGTCCTCCCTCCCAATGTACCAGGACTGGTCTGTATGAACAAAAGCACATGGCAGAGGTGACGACACGTCTCTCAGATCACTCAGTCTGAAAGAAGCAAGCTCCACGCTGTGAACAGCCCTATAAAGAAGCCCATGCAGTGAGGAACTTAACTCTGGCCAACAGCCAAAGAGAAACTAAGATCTGCCAACAACCACGACTGAGCTTTCAGGCAGATCCTTCAAACTCAGTAGAGCCTTGAGATTCAACTATATCGTAGCTAACAGCTTATCTCATCAGAGACCCTCAACCAGAACCACCTAGCTAGGCTGCTCCTTTATGTTCCTGAGAAACTGTGAAATAAATTCCTGTTTCAAGTTGTTAAGTTTTGGGGGTATTTTGTTATGCAGCTATCAAACTAACATACCCAGCCTGGAAGAAGTTTAAACTTTTTTTTTTGAGACAGGGTCTCGCTCTGAAACCCAGGCTACAGTGCAGTGGCATGATCATGGTTCACTACAGCCTTGTTCTCCTGGGCTCATGCAATCTTCTCACCTCAGCCTCCCAAGTAACTGGGATTACAGGCATGCACTATGGTGACCAACTAATTTTTACTTACTTATTTTCTACAGATATGAGCTGTCACTGTGTTGCCCAGGCTGGTCTCCCATACACCATTGCCCAGCTAATGTTTTTAAATTTATTTTTTGTAGAGACAGGGTCTCACTGTGTGCCCAGGCTGGTCTTAAACTCCTGGCCTCAAGTGATCCTCCTCCCTCAAGCCCTCAAAATGCTGGGATTATAGGCATGAGCCCCTGCACACAGTAAAAACTTTTTAAGTTTTTTTTCTAACTGTAAAATTAAGAATATAACTACTGTAGGAAAAAATTCAAACAATGAAGAATATAAAGTAAAAATCTCTGCCTAGTAGCTTATATCCTATTTCTGAGATATAGTTAGTTAATGGTTGTGTATCCTTTGTATATCCATGTATCTATGTAATGCACATGTAAGCAGGTATATAATTTACTTGAGTTTTTAAACACACAAAAAGGATCATATTACAGTTCTGCAACTTGCTTATTTTACTTAATATCTGCTGAATATCCTTCTGTGTTACCATATATAAATCCTCATTATTCTTTAAAAAATTTACAGATAGTACTTCATTGTAGAGATATAACATTATTTACCAAATCTCCATTGATGAATATTTATCTTGGGGGTGAAATATAATTTATATTTATGAGGTCAACTTCCGTGATGAAGCTATAAGACAAATTTCTAGAAGTCAAGCTGGAAGTTCAAAAGGTTTATGTTTGACCGGGTGCGGTGGCTCATGCCTGTAATCCCAGCACTTTAGGAAGCTGAGGTGGGTGGATCACCTGAGGTCAGGAGTTCGAGATCAGCATGGATAATATGATGAAACCCCGTCTCTACTAAAAATACAAAAATTAGCCAGGCGTGCCGGCAGGCACCTGTAATTCTAGCTACTTTTTTTTGAGATGGAGTCTCACTCTGTTGTCCAGGCTGGAGTGCAGTGTGACATGATCTAGGCTCACTGCAAAACCAATTCTCCTGCCTCAGCTTCCTGGGTAGGTGGGATTACAGGTGCGTGCCACCACGCTGGCTAATTTTTGTATTTTTACTAGAGATGGGGTTTCACCATGTTGGTCAGGCTGGTCTCAAACTCCTGACCTTGTGATCTGCCCGCCTCGGCCTCGCAAAGTGCTGGGATTACAGGCATGAGTCATCACACACAGCGGCAAATCTCTCTTAAAAGGTCTACCACTTTATATCTCCAATCAATAATGCTTTAGACTGGCCGGGTGCGGTGGCTCATGCCTGTAATCCTAGCATTTTGGGAGGCCGAGGTGGATCACCTGAGGTCAGGAGTTCAAGACCAGCCTGGCCATCAAGGTGAAACCCCATTTTTAAAAAATAAAAAAATAAAAAAATAAATAAATAAATTAATAATAATAATGCTTTAGATTGCCTCATTGTCCCAACACTGAGTCTATTTCAATCTTTGCCAATCTGAAAAGTGAGAAACATTTTCGTTTACAGTAGTTAACGTTCAATGATGCTGAGACTCTCATTTGGGTCTTTCTCAGCTGTTTGCTTTTCTTCTACAGCGTTGTGATTTCCTTAATAATTTTTAACTGTTCTCACACAGTAGAAAATTAGCCTAATGTTATGAGCTGCAAGTATTCTCCCCAGGTTACTATTACGTTTTGACTTTGTTCATGGTATCTTTTGCTATAGTTTCTTGATCATTACGTAGTAAAATTCTTTTTTATGCTTGACAGATTTTTAAATCATGCTTAGTAGAGGTTTCTCCCTTTCAAGATTATAAAACTATAAAACCATGTTTTATTCTAATGTTTTATACTTTCATTTTTATATATTTATATCTTTAGTAATGGTATATATTTATTTTATACCAACAATGCATTAATCCTAATATTAATCTTATTAATATTAATATTAAATAACTACATTATATGCTACTCACTGTCCTAAATGCTTAACATATATTAACTTCTTTAATCCTCTAAAGCAAATAGTATTATACCCATTTATCAGTAAGTTAAATGAGGCACACAAGTTAATATGTTTAACACAGTTACATGCTTGGGAACTAACTGGGCTGGAATCTGGCTCAAGTTCATGTTCTTAACCAATGATCTGCTGCCCCTCACCACAAATGGCTAACTGTCTTAGTTCTGATTACTTTTCTCTGGGTTTTGGGCAAATCTTAATTACCTTGGAATCCAGTTTTTCTGTCTTGTGGAAGGAAAGAGGTACCGGTGCCATTATCTCAAATGAAAGGATAATGTAACAGAAAACTAACAAGCCGTTTTAACTCCACTGACACAAGTACACAAAGGAAGTGCACTATACTCTCTGACATGATAACGTATTAAAATATTTGTTTATAAAACAGATAAGAATAAAGTGTACATTTTCTAATTGTTTTAATTTCTACTAAATAATGCAATGGAATCTTCATTTCTCATCATGTAATTATATTCTATGGCCATCATAAAGATAACTTACACAGTCAAGCTGCAAGGGAAAAATATCATCTACGTTCCTCCTATAATTCCAAGAAGTATACAGAGAACCAAAATACTGATGACACTATTTTACCAGGTGTAGAGTTTACTTTTCTTACAGATTATTTTACATGGTCATAATTCATCTGAATTTATTTACTTAAGGAAATGAAGTCTATTAGAAATCTTTCATGAACACGACAAAAGTCAAATGTTGTCCTCTTTTCTCCTATTTAAACACATTAAAAGATGGATGTGCTATCTTTCACTATAGTGTCAGAAAACTCTCCACTAGTAGAATTTATCAATGAAGAGCCAACTTAGATTCAGAAAAATCTGTTTAAATATCTACCCACTTAATGATTGACTTGACATATCCATGCTACATGATCTGAAAAGAAAGAAATAATCATTATGTCCCAACCATTCAAATGCCATTCTTTTAAAAATAACAGGAATGTTCTATCTGCTGAAATTTATCAAAAGTGAGTTACCCACCAGAATAAGTCTATTTACTTTCTAGCCTATCAGAGAAAGATACTTACTCTGGGAAAACATGGGGGCGGGAATATCTAACATAACCAAGTATATGTGGATGCTTACCATTCCTTACTTTACATCAAGATCTAAATGTTACAAATGCGTAAAAAAAGTATCTGAAAGTAATTAAAATTAATAAAAAGATAAATGTATATCATTTTTAACATGTATTCAGTATTTTAAAATTACTGAGATATTTTGCTTTCTTTTTTTTTGTACTATTTCTTTTTTTTTTTTTTTTTTTAAGACGGGGTTTCACCATGTTGGTCAGGCTGATCTTGAATTCCCGACCTCAGGTGATCCGCCTGCCTTGGCCTCCAAAGTGCTTGGATTACAGGCGTGAGCCACCAGGCCTGGCCTTTTTGTACTATCTCTTCAAAAATCATTGTATATTTTACACTAAGAGTACTTCTCAATCTGATCAACCATATGTCAAGTACTCAATCATTAGCCATGGAAAGCTAGTGACCACCACACTGGACAGTGAAAGTCTACAACATATGTCTATTGATTCCAGTTGTTTCTGCCTCTCATGACAGATTAAATTTTCAGCCCTCAGTATTTCTCCCTCTATTCTTTTCTAGTGTACCTGCTTCAATTTCTTTCCATATTTTATTTAAGCTCTATGGCTTCCAAATATTATATTCCAAGAAAGAACTATTTTTCTAAGAGTAGAGCAACACAGTGATTATGCACATATATAAACATATTATGTTTAACTTATCTGAAGACAAAACTCCTGTAATTATTCATCTGTGATCTTTCTTGGAATTCAAAATGATTCTGCAGCATGTATGAAAAGACTGCTGTTATTTTAATACTTCTAAAATAGAGATGAAAGTTGTGGAGGAGAAATTTGTTATGCATATGGTGAAACTTTTGAAAAATAACTTTCTTATCACAAATGTGATAGTCATTGTTAAAAAAAAAAAAAACAGAGAAAGTGATCAAATAAAAATCATCTGTAATCTTCCTGAGATGACCTCTGTTAACATTCTGATGTATATCCACCCAGAATTTTTTTATATGCATAATTTAATCAAGCAAAAGTTGGATTATAATGTACCTTTTTAAATGATTTCTTCATTTAGCATGATTTGAATATCTTCCCATAATTTTTAATGTCTATATAGTATTCCATTACATGAATTTACCATATTTTAATCAATTTTCCATTTGCCATTTAGGTTTTCATTTTTTTAACATAAACCACATGATAATTAACAGATCTGCAGATAAATGTTTGTGTTCATTCACTTTACTAAAAATAACTTCCTATCAGTTACGATTGTTGGGTCAAGTCCCTAGTTGGCAGCTTAACTGTGCAGAAATGGGAGACATCAAGATGCCCAGCAAAAAGGGAGGCAGTGAACAGAATTTAAGTGGGCCCAGAAGCTAAATTTGGCAAAGACTTCAAAGTCTTTATAAATATATTCCAAAAACGAAAAGAAAATATATTCTAAAAATTGGAGGGAAATGTTTCCAGTGAATAAACAGAGGAGGAATATTACGAGAAATGAAAAGTATTTAAAAAATTAAAATACTCGGCCAGGTGTGGTGGCTCATGCTTGTAATCCCAGCACTTTGGGAGGCCGAGGCGGGTGGATCATGAAGTCAGGAGATCGAGACCATCCTGGTCAAAATGGTGAAACCCTGTCTCTAAAATAAAAATTAAAAAAAATTAAAATATTCAAAATAAAACAAATAAATATGCTAAATGGTCTCTACAGCATGTCAGAAGACTCAATGATCCTTGATGGAGTTGATCAACCTTGAAGACTGCTCAAGAAAATGATCCAATCTAAGAAACAGAGAGGAAAAAAAAGACTGAAGAAAAATGAACAAAATTCATTTTCACAGAGACCTGTGGGACAACACAAAGCAGTCTTACACTTGTATAATCAGTAAGCATGTACTGGGCTAAAGAGTGGCCCCCAAAAGATATGTACACAGCCTAATTCCCCCAATCCTTTGAAAATTATATGGAAAAGAGTGATTATTGCCTTAAATGACGAAAGACGTAATTAGGTTAAAGATCTTAAGAAGAGTCTCTGCTGGTTTATTTGAGTGGGTTCTAAATGCAATCACATGTATCCTTATAAAATACACATACAGAAAAGAAGACATACACATAAACAGAGAGAAGGCAATATGAAGTTGAAGCACAGAATGGATGTAGCCAAAAGCCAAGGATGCCAAGAGTCAAACACAAGCAAGAAGAGTCAATGAACATATTCTCCCCCAGGAGCCTACAGAAGGGAGCATGACTGCTATGGTTTAAATGTTTGCTCCTCCAAAACTCATGTTGAAACTTCATTGCCATTGTAACAGTATTAAGAGGCTGTGCCCTTATGAATGCGCTAATGCCACTATTGCAGAAGTCAGATTGGTATAAAAGGGCTAGTCCCCTTTTCTCTGCCCCCACCTTTGTCCTTCTGCCACATGATGGTTTCTGCCATGATATAACAGAGCAAGAAGGCCCTAGCCACATGTTGGCACCTTGATCTTGGATTTCCTAGCCTCCAGAATTGTGAGAAGTAAATTTTTGTTCATTATAAACTATCCAGTCTCAGGTATTCTGTCATAGTAGCACAAAATGGACTAAGACAGTGGCCCTGAGAACATCTTAATTTTAGATTTCTGGTCTTCAGACCTGCAGAAACATACATTTCTCTTCAGACCTGCTGAAATATACATTTCTGTTGTTTTAAGCCACCTAGTTTGTAGCCATTTGTTTCAGCAGTTCTAAGAAATCAATAAAGATATAGAACAGAAATTCTCAAAGTGTAGCATATAAAACCTTAGCAGTGCCAGAAACTCTCTGGGGAAAATCCATAAGTAAAAACTATTTTCATAATGGTACTATGATGATACTTGCCTTTTTCACTGTGTTGACAGTTGTACTACTGATACAAAAGCAATGATGGCTGCAATGCAAACCCTGGGGCACAAACTGAAGCAGCGGCACTGAGGGAATGTGATCTCTTTCCGGGTCCACAAGGGGGCGTAGTTTTAAGGGCAAGAACTTCCCAGGGCCATGCCCCGGTCCCATCTCTGGGAGATTTAACACTGTTTTCATTTTCGCCGGCATGGGAAGAATCAAAAGTCAATCACTCCAGCGGAAGTTCTAAGGAACTCCTTTCATTGGCCAGGAGTCTTAAGGAAGGTGGGGGTTCCTCCCAGGTGAAAAGTCCCCTTCTTCCACACCCCTTGGGACTCCATGTTTGGATCTCCTTCCACCAACGCTCTCTCGCGGAAGCTGTTTTTCTCTATCCTGGATTTTCCATCTGGAGTCCCCTTCTACTCTCTCTCGCTGTCTTCCCCCTCCTAAACCCCAATATAACATTTCCTCTCCTGGATTCCATCTTTCTGGATTCTCTCACTCAGCGTCAGAGGAGCTTTCCTTCTCTGGTTTCCCCCCTCTGGAAACCCTTCTCATACAGTGTGAGAGCGGCTTTTCTTTCTCTCACTCAGTGTGAGATAGCTGTTCCTTTTTCTCTCCTCCTTTTTCTCTCTCTACCTAAATAAAATCACTTTCTACAACATTTCTTGAGTCTGGCATTTACTGCGCACTGCGCCGTGGTGTCCTCACCCATTCTTGGGGAGTCATTGACCAAGAACCTGGAGAAATGCCCTCTCAGGGGAACTGAGGGGGCACCCTTGAACCCCAATATTACAGCACCAAGCAATACTGTTACTATATTCTTCACCACCATGTACTTGCATGTATTTTTTAAGCCAGTCGCCCTAAGAATATCCTAAATAAAGCAGTAAAAATTATTAATTTTATTACTCCAAAAACAATCATCTCTGTGATAAAAATGGGTAAACATAAAGGACTTTTATTGCACACTGAAGTATAAATGTCATCTTGAGGAAAAGTACTTGTTTAACTTGGCTATAAGCTCTATCATTGAACAAAACTTCAGCAAATAGAATACAGCAATATATTAAAAGTAAAATATATCATGACCAAATGGGTTCATATTAGGAATACAAGGCTGATTGAACATTTGAAATACATTCAATGTGATTCACCATATTAACAGACTTAAGAAGATAAACCATATAATCACATCAATAGAAACAAATACATTAGATAAAACTTGACATCCATGCAATGATAAAAACTCTCTATAAACTAGGAAGAGAAAGAAACTTTCTTAACCTATAAGAACTATCTACTAAAAACCTATAGCAAACTATACTTAATGGTAAGGAACAGACTGCTTTCGTCCTAACATTAATTACATGGAAGGCAAGATGTCCTTTCTCATCACTCCTATTCAATAATGTACAAGATCTAACAGCTACTTCAGTGAGGCAAGAAAAATAAATAAATAGCAGCTAGACTGGAAAGGAGTAAGTAAAACTGTCTTTATTTGCAGAATGACATGACTGTCTAAGTAGGAAATCTCAAGAAAATCTTCCAAAAAATGCCTGGAACTAATGACTATCAAGGTCATAGAATATAAGGTCAATATATACGAATCGATTACGTCTCTAAAGATCAGTAATAAGGGGAATTAAGATTTTAAAAAACAGCATCATTTATAATAGCACAAAAAAAGAAGTACTTAGATACAAGTCTAATGAAATATATTCAGAATCTATATAAAGAAAACTACAAAACACTGATGAAAGAAATCAAGGAGTTAAAGACATGGAATGATATATCATGTTCATGGATTAGAAGACTTGATATTATGATGTAACTTAACTCAATTTTGGTCTTTAGATTCAATGCAATCATAATAAAAAAAATGCCAGCAGGCTTTTTTTTGTAGATATCGATGAGGTGATTCTAAAGTTTCTATGGACATGCAAAGTTACTAAAAACAATAACTGAAAAAGAACAAAGCTGGAGGGCTCACATTACCCAATTTTAAAGCTTACTTTATATGTTACAACAATCAAGAAAGTGTGGTACTGGTGAAAGGACAGATACACAGAATCCAACAGTTTAGAAACAGACCCACAAAAACAGTCAACTGATTTTTGACTAAGGTGCCAAGGCAATGCAACTGAGGAAAGATAGTTCTTTCAACAAATCGTGCTGGAATAATTAAATATCCACACGACAAAAGAAAGAACCTCAACATATACTTCTGATTTTAAACAAAAATTAAGTCAAGATGAATCACAGGCCAGGCGTGGTGGCTCATGCCTGTAATTCCAGCATTTTGGGAGGCTGAGGTGGGCGGATCACCTAAGGTCAGAAGTTCAAGACTAGCCTGGCCAACATGGTGAAACCCCATCTTTACTAAAAATACAAAATTAGCTGGGCATGGTGGCACATGCCTGTAATCCCAGCTACTTGGGACGCTAAAGCAGGAGAATCGCTTCAATCTGGGAGGTGGAGGCTGCAATGAGCCAAAACTGCGCCAATGCACACCAGCCTGGGCGACAAGAGTGAAACTCTATCTCCAAAAAAACCCAAAAAACAAAAAATAAACAAAAACAAAAAATGAATCATAAATTGAAATGTAAATTAAACATTTAAGAGAAAATATAGATTTTTGAAAGGAATCTGGGATTTACAATAAACTCTTACTATAGAAGCCAAAGGGGCAGCTCTCCTTGGCCCTCTGAAGGTGTGCTGAAAAATCAACTTGCAAAAGGCAGATTAACAGGAAAAAAGACACACAAATTTATTTAATGTGTAATACATGGGAGCTTTCAGAATGAGACCCAAAGACACAGAGGAAATTGCCCATTTTTATGCTTAGGTTCAACAAAGTATGGACAGCCATGCAGAAATATGTTTGGATAAAAAGGCTGTATAATCTAATGAGAATAGACTGGATGGGGAAACCCAGGAAGGCCTATGTATTTAGATTCATCTTGGCCTCTCTGAGCACACAATCTTTCCTTCTGCTTATGGTGCAGGACCCTCTCTGGAAGGAGGGTCTTATGACCTACACTCAAACAAGGTAGGTGAGATAATTTCTTTAAGGCCAATTTTTACAGATAGGGCAGAGGAAAAGTTACAGTAATATTTTTAGGTTAATGGCTTGCTTTGGGGCAAAGGGGTTCTAGTTTCTATGATCTGCCTTGGGGAAGAGGGAATCCGGTTTCTACGGCTGGCCTCAGGGAAGAATGGGACTGAGAGACAGGAGGGCAACAGAAAGTCAGAGAAAAACTTTTGCTTCCGAGGCTACTTCTAAAGCCTTTATTTTGGAGTTTTGTTGTCTCTCTCTCTGTCTCTCTTTTTCTTGGAGTTTTGTTCTTTTTCTTTTTCTTTTTTTTTTTTTTGAAGACAGTCTTGCTATGTCACCCAGGCTGGGGTACAGTGCTGTGATCTCAGCTCACTGCAATCTCCACCTGAGGGTTCAAGTGATTCTCCTCCCTTAGCCTCCCTAGTAGCTGGAATTACAGGCACCCACCACCACATCTGGCTAATTTTTGCATGTTTAGTAGAGACAGGGCTTCGCCATGTTGGCCAGCGTGGTCTCGAACTCCAGGGCTCAGGCAATCCTCCTGCCTCGGCCTCCCAAAGTGTTGGGATTATAGGCATGAGCCACCGCGCCCAGCCTGAGGTTTTATTTTCTGAGCTTCAACATTACCTATGATACTAAAAGCATAATCAGCAACAGAAAATATTGATAAAGTTGACTTTACCAAAAGGAAAAAAAATGTTTGCTCTGTGAAAGTAAGTAGAGAGATTAAAAGATAAAAACACAGTTGGTGAGGCGTGGTGGCTCACGCCTGTAATCCCACCACTTTGGGAGGCTGAGGTGGATGGATCACCTGAGGTCAGGAGTTCCAGACTAGTCTGGCCAGCATGGTGAAACCCCGTCGCTACTAAAAATCCAAAAATTAACAGGGGTGGTGGCACGTGCCTGTAATCCCAGCTATTCAGGAGGCCGAGACAGGAGAATTGCTTGAACCCAAGGAGGTGGAGGCTGCAGTAAAATGAGCTCATGCCATTGCACTCCAGCCTGGGGGACAAGAGGGAAACTCTGTCTTAAAAAACAAACAAAAAACAGTCAAGAAAACGTTTAGAAAAATTAAAACAATAACAGAAAGAAAATGTTTGCAAACCAGATATTCAATAAAAATCTTGGATCCAGAATACATTAAGAACTCTTAAAACTCAACAACAAAAAGAGACAACCCAATAAAAAATTGGTGAAAGACCTGAAAAGATAATCACCAAAAAAGATATATGAATGTAAAATAAACACATGAAAAGATGCTTATTATTAGGAAAATACAAATTAAAATTATGAGACACTATCAAAAACTGAAAATACCAAATGCTGGCAAAGAGAAACTTTCACTCATTGTTGGAGGGAATACATAGTACAGACACCCTGAAAAATAATTTGGCAATTTGTTATAAACTTAAGTATATATTAACTATGTGACCCAATAGTCCCACTCTTATTTACCTAAGTGAGCTGCAAACTTGTGTTCACGCAAAAGCCGGTACATGAATGTTTAGAGCAGGTTTGTCTGTAACTACCAAACACTGGAAACAGCCAAGATGTCTGACAACAGAGAAAGGGACAAATAATCGTGGTACACACATACAACAGAATACTACTTAGCAATAAAAGGGAACAGAATATCAATTTGTACAGCTGGATGAATGAATGTAGCTACGTGAAAGAAGCCAGATCTCAAAAAAAAATTTTTTTTTAAAAAGGAAAACAAAATAGAAAGAAGCCAGATCCAAAAGGCTACATATTATATGGTTCCATTTATAGGACATTCAGAATAACAGGGATAGAGAACAGAGCAGAGGCTGCCAGGGGCTGGTGAGAGGCACTGACTACAAGAGGATTTTTTTTTTCATGGTGATGGAACTGTCCCATATGGTACTGTGGTGGCGTAACAGATAAATGATTACATGCGTTCATCTAAACCTAGAGAGCTGTACTCTACAAAGAATAAAAGGAAATATACCATAGGCAAATTTTCCTTAAAAAATAAACCAAGATGTCAAGAAAATCTAGGCTAAAATACAGACTGTGACAGATCAGTCTACTTGAATTACAAACGTCTAATAATCTAGCTGAATGATGTTTAGGTTAATACAGATGAACAGATACAAAAATAATTACAGATGGGTTAGCATACACATACACATACACATACTCACATTTCCTAGCTCTGTCCATTTTGAGAGCCTAAAGCAGTGACACCCCAGTAGTAATAAGCATATCCAAGGCCTAATTCTTGGTTTCTAAATACCATCCTCCAACAAAAGAAATCAGAGTCTCTTGGACACAGGGCTGATTTTCGTGTTGGAACAGGGCAAGTACAAGATAAGAGTAACTTGTAGTGTCAGAAAGGAAGTACCCAAACAACAAAAGGATAGGGGGAAAGGGACACAGAAGCCAAACTGAAAGAGCTCCCAATGGCACAGCTGGAATAATGTGAGCAGCAAAAGTAAGTATCAATAGTATTGCCACTTTGGGAGTTAAGGTAAGAGGATTGCTTGAGGGAAGGAGTCTGAGACCAGCCTGGGCAACATAGTGAGACTCCGTCTCTTTAAAAAAAAAAATTGGCTAGGCTGATGGTACCAGCTACTTGAGTGGATCACTTGAGCCTGGGAGGTTAAGATTGCAGCAAGCCATGACTGCAGTCCAGCTTAGGCAATGGAGCAAGACCTTGTCTCTCTATATATTTATATAGCATTAGATTATACCCCAAAGAATAAAATATTTGAGTTTATAGTAACATATACAAATGACTGAATAAATTTTAAAATGGGATTAAAGGGGAAAATCTCCCTTATAAGAAACAGAGAAAGAGAAAATTACCATTAGAAATCCATAGTAGCTGGTGCTGTGGCAAATATCTGTGGTCACAGCTACTGGGAAGGCTGAAGAGAGAAGATCCCTTGAGCCCAGCAGTTCTGGGCTATAATGTGTTATGCTGACTGGGTAACTACACTAAGTAGATACAGTGACCTGGGAGCAGAGAACCACCAGGTTGCCTAAGGAGGGGCAAACTGACAAAGGCAGGAAATAAAGCAAATCAAAATTCTCATGCTGATCAGCAGTGGGACTGCAACTGTGAATAGCCACTGTACTCTAGCTTGAGCAACAGAGAAAGACTCCTGCTCTTTAAAAAGAAAAAAGAATTGCACAGTACTAATTGTTGCAGGTGAGAGTAAGCAAAGTTCATGAGTGAAATTTTAAGAAAAGAATGGTAGAACAACTTCAAAGTATCTGCCATAGAATATTTACTAATTACTGTGGTGATTTGAACATATGTCCACAAATCATTTGATACACCTCACTGCAGGAGGTAGTTTAATTCCTGTTCCCCTTTTCTCCCCCATTTTTAAGAGACAGGGTCTTGCTCTGTCACCCAGGCTGGACTACAATGGTGTGATCATAACTCACTGTAACCTTGAAGCCCTGGGGTCAAGCAAACCTCCCATCTCAGCCTCTAAAGTAGCTGGGACTACAGGCAAGTGCAACCACTCCCTGGTAATAATTTTACTTTGTTTGCAGAGACGAGGTCTACGTTAGGCTGGTCTCGAACTCCTGGCCTCAAGTAAACTTTCTGCTTCAAAGTACTGAGATTACAGGTGAGAGCCACTGCATCCAGCTTCTCTTTCTTTTGAAAGTAGGCTGGAGTTAAGTGAGTCACTCCTAATAGAGCATGAAAAAGAAAAAATAACTTTACAGAGGAAGAACCTTGTAGACATCCCGCTATTATGGACTGAATGTTTATGCCCCCCAAAACTATGCTGAAGGTGTTAGGACTGAAGGTTTATGCCCCAATCTGATGGTGTTAGGAGGTGGGGCCTTTGGGAAGTAATTTACATTAGATCACGAAGCCAGGACTACCATGATAGAATGAGTGCCCTTATTAAAAGAAGAGAGAGATCTCTCCATGTGTACGTACCAAGGGTAGGCCATGTGAGTATACAGTGACAAGATGAATAGAGGGCCCTCACTAGAATATGACCATGCTGACACTCTGATCTCAAACTTCCAGCCTCCAGAACTGTTGTGAAAATAAATGTCTGGGTGCAGTGTCTCACGCCCGCAATCCCAGCAACTGGGGGGGCTAAAGCGGGCAGATTGCTTGAGTCCAAGAGTTCAAGACTAGCCTGGGTAACACGGCAAAACTCTGTCTCTACAAAAAAACAGAAAAATTATCCAGGCATGGTGGTGCACACCTGTAGTCCCAGCTACTTGGGAGACTGAGGTGGGAGGATTGCTTGAGCCTGGGAGGTCAAGGCTTCAGTGAGCGATGACTGAGCCACTATACTACAGCCTAGGTGACAGTGAGATGCTGTCTCAAAAAAAGAAGAAATGTCTGTTAAGCCTCAGTCAATGGTGTTTCATTGTAGCAGCCTGAGCTGACTAAGAAATCCTCTTAACCAAGTGCCCAAGGTTAACATGATCAGTAATAAAATAGGCTGGTATCATCTAAACCCTGAAATGACTCAATAAGAGTCATTTTCATACTTCACCTCTGTGGTATTCTCAAGAAAAATTCACACGCCCAATCTAATCATGAGAAAGCATCAGCAAACTCAAAGTGAGGAACTGTCTACAAAATACCTAATCAGTACTCTTCAAACTGAGGAGGTCATAAAAAAAAAAAAAAAAAAAAAGACAAGACTCAGAAACTGCCAGACTACAGGCTAAGGAGACATGACAACTAAATGCAACACAGCCTGAATTAAACCCTGGAACAGAAAAAAAAGACGTTAGTGTAAAAACTGGTGAAATATCAATAAAACTGGTAGTTTAGTTAATCGTATTTCACCAATGTTAATTTCTTGATTTTGATAAATGTATCAGTTTTGGAAGATAGGCTGGGTGCCTACATGCCTGTAATCCCAACACTTTGGGAGGCTGAAGTGGGCAGATTAATCAAGGTCAGGAGTTGGAGATCAGCCTGGGCAACATACAGAAACTCTATCTCTACTAAAAATACAAAAACACAAAAATTAGCCAGGCACAGTGGCAAGTGCCTGACATCTCCGCTACTCAAGAGGATGACGCAGGAGAATCTCTGGAACCCAGAAGGCGGAGGTTGCAGTGAGCTGAGATCACGCCACTATACTCTAGCCTGGGCAAGAAAGTGAGACTCCTTCTCAAAAAAACAAACAAACAAAAAAACATTTTGTAAGTTATTGATATTAGAGGAAGCTGGCTGAAGGGTATTATATTTTCTGTACTATCTTTGCAACACTTCCATAAATCTAAAATTATTGCAAAATAGTTTTTAATACATCATTAGAAAAAGGTGCTGGAAATGATCTATTAATTGTATGACACAATTTTGTAGACAAATGACCACACCAAATATAGCCAGTGATTTTCCTAAAAAGCAGATCTCATATTGTTACTCCCTGGTTTCTCTTGCCATTAAAAAAAAAAAAAAAATCAAATTCTTTAACATGGCCAATAAAACATATGTCCATATCCTAATCTCTGAAACTTGTGAATATGTTAGGATACCTGGCAAAGGGAAATTAAGGTTGCACATGGTATTAAGGATGTAATCAGTTGACCTTAAAATAGAGTGCATGCTTGGTTACCCAGGTGAGACCAATATAATCACAAGCATCCTCAAAAGCAGAACAGGCTGGGTGCGGTGGCTCAAGCCTGTAATCTCAGCATTTTGGGAGGCTGAGACGGGTGGATCATAAGGTCAGGAGTTCAAGACCAGCTTGGCCAACGTGGTAAAACCCCGTCTCTACTAAAAATACAAAAATTAGCTGGGCATGATGGTGCGTGCCTGTAGTTCCAGCTACTTGGGAGGCTGAGGCCGAAGAATTGCTTGAACCCGGGAGGCAAAGGTTGCAGTGAGCTGAGATCGAGCCACTGCACTCCAGCCTGGGTAACAGAGCTGGAGTGCCTCAACAAACAAACAAAAATGGCAGAAAAGGAGGGGCAGAAGAGAGTCAGAGGGAGATGTGACAACAGAAGAATCCTCAGAGAGATGCAATGTTGCTGGCTTTAAACATGGAGAAAGTGGGCCAGGAGCCAAGGAATGTGGGCAGCATCTAGAAGCTAGCTGAAAAAGGCAAGAAATTAATTCTCCCTTAGATTCTCAAGAAGGAAATGCAGCCCTGTAGACACCTTGATTTTAGCTCAGGTGGACTTCTAACCTGTAGAAGTTCATGTTGTTTTAAGTCACCAATGTGTGGTAATTTGTTACAGCAGTAAACAGAAAACAATGCAAAGACTCTCCTTGTTTCTCACTCCTGCTTTACCACTCACCTCTTCACACAATAATTTTCAAGAGGTATGCCTAAATATACTAGAATGCTGCAAGTCTTCCATATGCCTCTGCCAACATTTGATCAATAAATAAAATTTAATTTTGCTACATTTCAGATGCCTATTGATATGGTCAAATCAAATAGAATGTTCAGCTGGTGGGAAAAAATACAGCTTGCCACAAAAAAGCAAAGAAGACACCGTACAACATCAAGTAAGATTGTATGCTTGAGTTTTGCCTCAAGAGGCCCTAAAAGAGGTTCATCAGGGCAGAAGATGGTTTTACTTTAAGCTGTCTTTTAAAAAGGGAATCAAGTGAATAAGTGATATCTTGAAACTTTTTTTTAATACAAGGGTTCAAAGTGTAACTTCTTTAAGAAGGCTACCAAAAATTTTAGCACTATGAGTATGAAAAGGCTGGAATCACTGTTCTATACACAACCTTATCACACTAAATTTTTTTCAAGTCATATTTCCTCACCTCTTGATCTTCAGATAGGCTTTTCCCTTTACCTGGTAATTTCCAAAAGACCCTCTTCCACTTCAACGGACCAATTCTTTTTTTATTATTTGAGATGGAGTCTCACACTGTTGCCTGGGCTGGAGTGCAATGGTGCAATATCAGCTTACTGGAACCTCCGCCTCCCAGGTTCAAGCGATTCTCCTGCCTCAGCCTCCCAAGTAGCTTTAGGATTACAGGTCCCCGCCATTATGCCTGGCTAATTTTTGTATTTTTAGTACAGACAGGGTTTCACCACGTTGGTAAGGCTGGTCTTGAACTCCCAACCTCAGGTGATCTGCCTACCTCAGCCTCCCAAAGTGCTGGGATTACAGGCTTGAGCCACCATGCCTATGACAGAACTTCACATGCAACTGTAACTAATTGTAAATTCTGCAAGTGAAAAAATTGAGTCTAGTTTGCTCTTAGCTCTATCCTATCCCCAAAGCATAGTGTAATGGTTGGCTCACGGAAACTATTACTGTATTTTTATAAAATGAAGTCTAGTAAACAATCATCAAGTATTTCTGTATCAGGCACTTATCACCATGTATCACTAAGGAATACTATATGCTACTTAAAAACAAAGAACAAGTAACTTCAAAAGCTTTCACTATGTAAAATAATTTATACCATAATACAAAAACAAATAGGTCTTTTTTCTACTTTGGCATTTTACACTTTTTACTCTGTTCAAGTATAAGAACAGTGTTCATAATAAAAAGAATGCCAGGGTTTGCGTATTAAAAAATAAAAACAAAAACAAAAAGAAAGAAATAAAAATCTATTGTGTTTCATTACATCTAAGGTGTGTTTTGATACTGCCACTGTTTTTTTTATCTTAACAGGTATATTTTCTACTGCTACTATAACAAATTACAACAAAGTCAGTGTTTACAACAACACAAACTTACAGTAGTGAAGGTCAGAAGTCCAAAATCAGTTTCACTGGGCTATAGTCAGTGTTAAGGGACAGGGCTGGTTTCCCGCAGACACTCTGAAGAGAGAACCCATTTCCTTGCCTTTTCCAGCTTCTAGTGGCCACTGGTATTCCATGGCTTGTGGCCCCGTCCTCCATCCCCATAGAGTGCTTCCTCCTCCAGAAGCACTCTTACCTCTGCTTCTGTCTGCACATTACCCTTGCTCCTGGCTCTGACTTGTCCTGTGTCTCTTTAATAAACTGTTGTGATTATAACAGGCCTATCATCAAGTTCCAGGAAAACTCCATCTCAAAATCATTAACTTAACCACAACTGCAACGGTTTCAGGGATTAGGACACGGACACAGCTGGGGGAACCATTATTCACCCTACCACAGCAGGTGTCAATGGCAGATATTCACACAACTACATCATGACTTCCACTTTATTGAAAGCAAGTTGAAAATTCCAGTGATTTGGCTGGGCACAGTGGCTCATGCCTGTAATCCCAACACTTTGGGAGGCTGAGGCCAGTGAATCACAAGATCAGTAGTTCGAGACCAGCCTGGTCAACATGGCGAAACCCCATCGCTACTAAAAATACAAAAATGAGCCAGGCGTGGTGGTGCACGTCTGTAATCCCAGCTACTCGGGAGGCTGAGGCAGAAGAGTAGCTTGAACTCAGAAGGCGGAGGTTGCAGTAAGCCGAGATTACGCCACACTGCACTCCAGCCTGGGTGACAAGAGCAAGACTCCATCTCAAAATAAATAAATAAGGATATAAATAAAATTCCAGTTATTCTAAAATGAACCCCAATTTCAGAGGTAAAAATGTAAAAAAAAAAAAAAAAAAAAAAGAAAAAAAGGCATTTTAGAATTAATAAATTAGTTTGATTATTGCACCTACCAAATACCCCAATACAGTGCCTTTCAAATAATCATTGAAAAACTAAAAAGTGGGCTGGACACGGTGGCTCATGCCTGTGATCCCAGTACTTTGGGAGGTTGAGGCAGGGGGATTGCTTGCATCCAGGAGTTTGAGACCAGCCCAGGCAACATAGTGAGACCTCATCTCTACAAGAATGAAATAAAAAATTACGCAGGTGTGGTGGCTTGTGCCTGTAGTCCCAGCTACTTGGGAGGCTGAGGTGCTAGGCTCACTTCAGCCCAGCTGGTCAAGGCTGCAGTGAGCCAGTGAGCCAAGACTACACAGCTGCACTCCAGCCTGGGTGACACAGTGAGACCCTGTCTTGAAAAATAAGTAAAATAAAATAACAAAAATAGCAAAGAAAGAAAACAGAAAAACTAAAAAATGGTCAGACATAGTGGTTCATGCTTGTAATCCCAACACTTTGGAAGGCTGAGGCAGCAGACTGCTGGAGTCCAGGAGGTCAAGACCAGCCTGGGCCACACAGCGAAACTCCATCTCTACAAAAATTACACAAAATTAGGCAGGCGTACTGGTGTACACCTGTAGTCTCAGCTACTCAGGGGGCTGAGGTGGGAGGATCACCTGATCCTTGGAGATCAAGGCTGCACTGAGCAGTGATTGTACCACTGTAATCCAGCTTGGGTTGACAGAGTGAGACCCTGCGTAAACAAATAAACAAACCTAAAAAATTCAGTTTTTATATAATCTCTGAAAGAATTTTTATATTCTTAGCGTCAAGTTAAGTATGCTAAATAAAAACGGGAAACAAGTGATTCTAACACATTATCTACTCCCTGGTACCAATCTGAATGGAGAAATAATAGATTTTTAACAAATGGTCTATAATCTTTTTGACACAGCTGCTCAGCTGATCAGCCTGACTGACACCATCATGTACCAGCAAGATACAGTCTATGATTTTCTATAAGCATGTATGCCCACCTCAGCAAGACTAAATTAGCACAAGATCTACCCCAAGGATATATCTCTCAGTAACACAATCTTTCAGACACTAGATCTCACCAAAGGAAAACTGATTCTCTTCCCGCTTCAAGCAAACCTAACATGAAAATTAAAATTTATAAAACAAACATTTCATGCAAATCTAGTCCCTATACCAAAAAAAAAAAAAAAAAAAAAAAAAAAAAACCACAGGATCTTTTTAGAGCATGCATATGAAATAGGATTTGGTCTGAAAAATTCTCTGACCTCCCTTTATTCCACTTTCACTTCCCTCTAATTCACTAACGCCACCAGAGTACTTTTTAACATTCCTTCCCAGTCAATTTTCAGTGGCTCTTCTTTGATCCAAATGAACTCTAATCTTCTTAGGACAATTTCCTGGAACCTCCGTTAACAGCCCCAACATACTTGTAAAACCTATTCTTTCTTTTCTTTTTTTTTGAGATGGAGTTTTGCTCTTGTTGTTCAGGCTGGAGTCCAATGGCATGATCTTGGCTCACTGTAACCTCCGCCTCCCAGGTTCCAGCGATTCTCCTGTCTCAGCCTCCTGAGTAGCTGGGATTACATGCGCCCACTACTACACCCAGCTAATATTTGTATTGTTAGTAGAGATGGGGTTTTACCATGTTGGCCAGGCTGGTCTCGAACTCCTGACCTCAGATGATGCACCCACCTCGGCCTCCCAAAGTGCTAGAATTACAGGCATGAGCCACTTAGCCCTGCTAAAACTATTCTTTCATTACTCTCTCTCCCTTGTACCCCTGTACTGCTCAAAGTACATTTTTTAAATTTCCTTACCTTTGATTCATGCATTTTTACCTGACAATTCAAAATGTGTCTATCATTTTAGATACAGCTGAAGTTCTACCTACCTTCTTCCCTTAAGATTCACTATTACTTTAACCAAAAACAACTGTTCCCTCTTCAGAACTCTCAGCAGCATTCTCATAGGCCTTATGAAGGAAACAGATGTTCAGTTCTGACAGTCCTTCCCTCTTTTACTGAGGGGCAGAGAACTCCTGGAGTGCAGAGAACATTCACATTTGTATGCCCAGAGTATCTAGCACAAAACATTACATAAAGAGGAGCTAAATAAATATTTGCTAGGAATTGTGAATTAAATTGTAGGCCAGGTGTGGTGGCTCATGCCTGTAATCCCAGCACTTTGGGAGGCAGAGGTGGGAGTGTCACTTGAGCCCAGGAGTTTGAGACTGTCCCAGGCAACACACTGAGATCCCATCTCTTAAAAAAAAAAAAAGTTATACATAACTGTCAAGATTACATATGCAATACATAAAATAAGGTTCAGGTATTTAAGGTCAAAATTGATGGTAAAAGAGATACTCAGAGAGACAAAATTCTTGAGAGAGAGAGAATGGAATTCTGTACCCAAATAATCTGAATTTATCTAAGATAAGGCAAGAATAATAATATGCAGGAAGACATAGATTTGGTGGCAGAAGATTAATACATTATCTTCAGATTGTGATTTCAATTTCTTAGTAAAATAAGAGTCATGATTGAAAAGGGAGGCGGGGACAGAAGATACTAAGGTTTTGAGGTAAAATGGGAACATGTGACACTGGGAATGGAGCGGGGAAATACGACAAGACTAACTGGTGCTGAGAGCTCACCTAAGAGATAGTATCATAAATTTAAAGGTAAGGAAACTTCAAAGAAAATAAAGCATCAAAATAGGATTATTCCAACATCACAAAGCAGCCATTTCATTGGAAAAAACATTTTACATAAAAAGGTTACCAACTCTACTATAAATGTGCAAATTTGATAAGTAATATAAACATACAGCAAAACAGAAACATAAAGCAAGTTATCTGAATAACATTTATAAGTCACGATTTCCACCATACTACAACTACCATTTAAAAAGAAAAAAATGAAGAGAGAAAATAAAAACCATGTCTCTAATTTGAGTAATTCTAAGATTTTCATAATAGCATGATTATTCCATTTCCCCAACAAAGGAATATTTTAACATTGAAAATATTTGTTTCATTAGTGTTTTCCTGAATCAAATTCCAACTTTTTTCAGTCAGATCAAAGTCAGATTTCAGTTTTCACTATCTGAACACAAACATCAAAGTCAGCTAAGTACAAGCTCCTCCGTCCTACTAAGATAAATTCATACTAACTTTGAGAGGTAGAATCAGATCTAAGAATGCAATCACTGAATTCATCACTGAACTCACTGAACACTTAATTACCAGGAAGTAGGCTAACAGTCAGTATGCACCCAGGTATGCATTTTAACTATCATCTTTGTGAAAATATTAAAGTAGCTCTGAATCAGTTGGTAATGAGTCATAGCTGTGGTCCTATTCCCCTGCTTTATCCCACCACGCTAGCCCCAGACCGTCTCATAATCCAGAAGCTGAAGGATTAATGCCTGGCACAGCTGGAAGCTTATAGGATCCTGCTCTGGTATGAAGGCTGGTATCCGTTTAGTGGTCAGTATACTTGGTACTGATTACTGAATATTTTAATATACTCTCCCTGCCAATAAAGTATCACTAACAATGCCAAAAACACAGATTTTTCATGAGCATAAAAAATGTGCACGCTTGCATATCCACACACCCCAAAGGAAACAGACAATTAAAAACCTTGGTGATTTCAAAAATGAGAAGTCTCAGATTACATCTGTATATCCTAGATTATTCTTTCTCATGCAAGGCTAACAGTTATAGAGCTTCCTAAGATCTGAGATAAATGTTTTCTTGTATTTTTTTCTCTCCTACATGCCATAAACTGCAAATATACTTGAGGACAAAGGTAACTGTTCCAGTCACGGCTGGTGGACAGAGTCTACAGACAGGCTACGTAAACAACTGGACTAAATCTCACTGCATTAAGTATCGATTATTCCTGCTACAATATCAATTATCCTTCTCAGATACCACAACGAGTGCTATGAGTGAGGGGCCAAAAGAAAACCAAGGCCACACACAGTGGCTCACACCTGTAATCCCAGCACTTTGGGAGGCCCAGGTAGGAAAACCACTTGAGCCTGGGCAACACGGCAAAACCCTACCTCTACAAAAATTAGCAGGGCATGGTAGCATTCACCTGTAGTCCTAGCTACTTACGAGGCTAAGTGGGAGAATCACCTTAACCCGGAGAGGTCAAGGCTACAGTGAGCTGTGATCGTATCACTGCACTCAAGCCTGGGCAACAAAGTGAGCCTCTATCTCAAAAAAAAAAAAAGAAAGAAAAGTAAAGAAAATCAATTATTGATTCAGAATCTACTACATGTCAGATATCTTGTTTTTCTACATATAATCTGATAAACTTCTCAAACAATTTTGTGAAGTATCATCTTTTACAGGCAAATGAACAGAGCCATGAAAGCTCACTAATGCATACAAATTCAAATCGTTGCTAAGCAGTAAAACAGCCAGGCATTGCTGGTTCCAAAGCCAGGCTCATTTCACGATACTCATTAATCAGAAATCCTAAGGCAAACAAGTTAAGACTTGGCCAGCAGCTAGGCAAGACATGATTTTACCACTCCCTTTCACTACTTCATCCTGCTTTTCTTCAGTTCCTGTTACAAATGGCTTTTGGCACACCATCTTAGAAAACTTAAAACCCATTACACTTACCTTTCCATAAGCAAACTAGCTAAGGTAGAGGGCCTCTTAGCAGAAATCTTCCAAGAACGGATTTGCGAGAATAAGGGATGGAGGACTGGAAAGCAGAAGAAAATAAACAGAAGACTAAAATAGTGATTGAGCCTTAAATACAAAAAAGGGGGAGAGGGAGCTGGCACACACAGACTCTTGTCAGTGGACAGTCTTCAAAAAGCAATAATGAGTAGTAAGCCAAGTTCAGTTACTCAACTGAGCGCCTATTACATGCTGCTCCTGGGCGCATGATGAAGAAAACCCGTATGGCTCTGCCATCTGAAGAATTTATAAAATGGTGTTCTGAAGAAAATGGAAGCAAGGGCCTCTCATTGCTAAGCCCCTTCTAGGGCTAAGTACTTTAATAACAGTACCTCATACCAGCTACTGGGGAGGCTGAGGCAGGAGAATTGCTTGAATCTGGGAGGTGGAGGTTGCAGTGAGCCAAGATCTCGCCACTGTACTCCAGCTTGGTGCCTGGCAACAGAGCGAGACTGTCTCAAAAAATAAATAAATAATAAATAAAAATAGTACCTCATTTACTGTAATTCTCTCAACAACTCTGTAAGAAAGGTCTTATGATACCCTGAAGCATGTTATTTTTTCCACAAAAATTTGTGCTGTATCAAACCTTTTCACTAATCCACATCTTCTAGACAACTCTGAGTATGCTTAGCCTATTGGAAATAGTGGCTTCTCCAGGGATGAATATATATAACATGATCTTTTCTAACAATGCTGACAATGAAGATGCCTCATTTCTAGGAAAGAAAATTCTTCTATCTTAATACCTTTAGCATGAAATACTTCAGGGATTACAGATGAATTGGAAAGAAAAAGTTACATGAAATACTAGTGGTGACAATGAATATGGCTTACGAAATTACTGCCAATCCCAGAAACCTGGGTGGAGGGGGAGGTCTCGTGAGCCCACGCCACCAGAGCCTTGGGTCTGTTACATGGCTGTGTGGAGTCTCGACAGAGCAGCCACTCACGCACACACAGAGATCCAGGAGTTTTGCATACTCTGGCCCTGGGATCAGCAGCATAATTTCTCCAAAATTTGTAAACTGTTTGTGAGGCAGCTGGTTGCAAGCCAGAAAGAGAGCCCTCAACAAAATCTGACCACGGTGGCACTCTGATCTTGGATTTCCAGTCTCCAGAAGTATGAAAACACATTACGAACAACTAAAGCAATATATATAGCAATAAAAAATAAAAATTAAACCCAGATGTAAGACACCTGTTTACATATGGAGTGAACGAATACTTTAAGATCTTTGAGATATCTATCTACTAATCAATCAGCTTAGAAGGAAATTACGTATTCAGACATAGTTACTTTACTATCATACGGGTTATGTTCATGAGAGGACCCGATGCTACTAGTTAGCTATAAATGAAGACCAGAAACCTGAGACACTGATGCAGCTCTGATCAAAAGGAACTTATTTGAGATATACTAGGGAGATTTATATCATTTTAAATGTTTTATGTGCCCTTAAAGTTGAAGGGTTTCCTTTGACTGACCCGACAGTATTGCTGTACGAATGGTTATTTACATCTTCCACGGCAAATTCTAATAATTCCCATTACTATCTCACCTTTCTTGCATTATTGACAATTAAAGTGATAAAACTGTAGTCTCATTCTGGAAAAGGGCATATGGAAGAATTAAAATACACTTTCATTTGAAAATGACCACCATTTGCTTCCTAAAAGTAAAATTAAAAAGCAGCAGCTTATTATTAAATCTGAGCGCCCCCCCACCCCCCAACAAGATCATTACCAGGCCATTATTTTACTCAGTCCTCCTATGTTGAGAACTCAGCTTTGGAAGGAATCCCAAAAGGCAGAGGAAAAGGTAAGAAATATTCAGTTAACACTTGGTATGGAAATACAAATAATTCTAAAAATCCATACATTGCTCAAGGAAAAGTGCAGGATAGAAATACAACACCAAAGAAGGAAGTTTAAGAGAAAGATTTCACAGACTCAATCAAGTCAAGCTGTATCTTCGAATAAGGGGAGGAAACATGGTAGCAGTTACACCAAGAAAACAAGTAAAAGTGATCATCAAGACTTGGTTTTCTGGCTCTCTATTCCTTACCCTTCTCAAAGTTTCTAAAAAGAATTTTATTAGAGTCTGTTAATAGGAAGAGATTTTTAGGCTGGGCATGGTGGCTCATGCCTATAATGCCAGCACTTTGGGAGGATCACTTGAAGCCAGGAGTTTGAGATCAGTCCCTACAATTTTTTAAAAAGTTAGCTGGGTATGCTGGCACACACCTACAGTCCCAGCTGCTCAGGAGGCCGTGGCAGGAAGACTGCTTGAGCCCGGGAGTTCAAGGCTGCAGTGACCTATGATGGCAACACTGTACTCTGGCCTGGGTGACAGTGAGACTCTGTCTCTAAAATAAATAAAAATTTTAAAAAGAGATCTGGAGTTGGAATTAGGAGAAACAAACTGGACTTCATTTAATACACGTCTAATGAATACCTGTAACTTGCCTCTACTGTACTATGCTCTCATACAACGTGAACAAGAGACAGAAAAAACTGCTACCCTCACAAAGCTATCTACTTAACCTTTCTGAATCTTCCTTTCATCTGTAAAATTAGGGCACTGAACTGTGTGTTCTTCAGACTGGGCTTAAAAACAAATGACATTCCATTTTAATGACAACCACTTTGTTTTTTTCTGATTTCTCTATCAGAGGTCTATACACAATGCCCTTTGGAAAAACAAATCTTTTTAAAAAAACATTTGCAGTTGGCTAACCACTTGTAAAAGAAAAAATGGCCCAGCACAGTGGCTTATGCCTGTAATCCCAAGACTTTGATAGGTCTAGGCAGGAGGACTGCTTGAGGCCAGGAGTTTGAGACCAGCCTGGGCAACATGGTGAGACTCAGTATCTACAAAAATAAAAATAAAAATAAAAATAATTAGCCAGATGCGTGCCTGTAGTCCTAGCTACTTGGGAAGCTGAGGCAGGAGGATCATTTGTGCCCAAGAAGTTGAGGCTGCAGTTAGCTATGATTGTGCCACTGATTCCAGCCTGGGTGGCAGAGTGACACCCTGTCTCTAAAACAAACAAAAACAAACACACACCCCAAAAACTTTTTTCACTCTACTTTCTTCTGCACAGACTACTTCTCTGACTAGATGTGTGGGTTTTTGTTTTTATTTTTCCCCAGCAGACACCAACTGGGTGTCCTCCATTCCAATTCAATTCTGACACTACCTACCTGAAGTTAGACTCAGATCCCACAGATGAAGGTTTCAGTCCCACAAGACAGCTCACCACTTCAGATGCCTATCATAGGTATAAGTAGCAGGTTGCCATCTGTACTTCTGAGGAACCGGCTATAAACCAGAGTTTCTACTACCCTCTCCCTAGGTTCAATTGCTTTGGTAGAAGGGTTCCTGGAACTCAGGAAAACTCTTACATTTGTTGTTTATTCTAAACGATACTACAAAGGATACAGATGAACAGCCAAATGAAAGAGATGTACAAAGCAAAGATGGGTGCAGGTGCCGCCACTCTCCCAGCGTCTCCACATGTTCAGCAACCCAGGTCACCAAATCTTACTGTTCAGAGTTTTTATAAAGCTTCATCTCCAGCCTATCCACTCCCTTTCAAAGGAGTTTATGGGTGAGGACTGAAAGTTCCAACTCTCTAATCACTTGGTCTTTCTGGTGACCGGCTCCAGCCTGAGACTGTCTAGGAAACCCATCCTGAGTCATCTAATTAGCATAAACTCAAATGTGATCAAAAGGGGCTCCTTATGAGTAACAAGTGACACTTGAAATTATAAGGGTTTTAAGAGCTGTTACAGGAACCCAGGACGAAGGCCAAATATATTTCATATTACACCACAACACTGAAGTAAGTGATCTCTACATACCATTCCAGTTTTACAATTCTGTCTGTTTTATGCTCATATTTCTGACCTATTTCTTTTCACCATGTCTGGAATTCCACAGAGATATATTAAAAGGCTAACTACTTTATGTAGGGCTGAAAAATAAATGAGAAACCCAAAGACTGCTTACTAGATGCTGACACCATGTAGCAAACTTTTTTTTTTTAAGATTAGCAAACAAAATAAAAACAGATTTAATCTTATTGCTTCTCTACTTAAACTAATCCCTTCCAGAAAAACAAACAAAAACAATCCCTCTGGAGGATGAGGTGTGAGGATCACTTGAGCCCAGCAGACATAGGGAGACCTTGTCTCTACCTGACCCTAGTTATTATATTTTACCTTAACTTTCAAATTTTCTAGCATAATATTTAAGGCCTTTATGCAACCTGACCCCTTTTAATCTGTTCTTTTCAGCTTCAATGCCTTAGCTTCCCTTGCCACCCAGCACCCTTTGCACCTCTTGACTGCTTCCACTTTCCAAGCATGCCGTGCACTTTCGTATTTCCAAACTTTAGTTCACGCTGTAACCTCTGCCTAGAGTCAACCTTTCCCTCCCACCTCAACATGTCAAGTCCCTCAAGGCCAGAACCAATTCAAACATTACAAATACAGGGCAAATTAGAAGAGAGGCAGGGACTCTGTCTCATCTGCTACCCCAACCTTGAGTCCCCAACTGGTAAGCATGCAATAAATGTTGAAATGATTATTGCAACATTAAAGGAAACTCAAGCATTATAAACAGGAGAACTCAGGCATCATCTATATTTGGCATCAAAACATCGATTTGTTCCTACAGATTTTAACATCCTGATTATATCTGGCTGAGTACATATCCTGGCATTCTTGAGTGTTCACAAAATTTATAAGACTGAAATAAACATTTGCCACTTTCAAAACTGCATATTCAGAAAATCAAGGAAAGACACAATCCTTGAATCCCTGGTAAACACGGGTCTACAATGTTTTAAAAGACTTGGGCTCTTTTACTAAATTACTGTGTTCTAGTTCCTTCACAAAGCTATTTTAAAAACATACAAAAACAAGAACTTATATTAATGTTACAAGAACAAAAACTGCTCACAAGTAATATTTTTACTTTTGTTCAGAACAGGTGTACAACACCAATAACACTGGACATATCCAAAAGCCATTACAGTAACAATGACTACTGAGAGAACAGCATGTATTATTGATAAGTAAAGCTGATCCAGTATCACTTTTGCTTATGAAAAAAAATCAACCTCTGATTCTCAGGACAAACGATAAATTTCATGTTTGAAAAGCATCAGTTGTAAAACTCAGATGTTGGTTAAACTAATTCATAAAGTCCAGTAGATTTTCATTAGCAAATTAGATAAAAACAGGTCAATCATTTGGAGAGTACTAATGTAGTTTCATTCTCGTACCAACACAGGACAGAGGTATTTTTCTAAATTCAGTCAATTACTTTCCAAAGTTCTCATCTGACATACTATCAAGTCTGTAAGAAGAACTCCCCCACGCTTGGCCCCTACCTGCGAACATTCCAAATCCCAACATTAGGAAATGCATATCCTAGAGACAATCATTTTCCAGCCTATTAAAGCCGGCGACCTTTGTATCAAAGAGGCTTTTGCGTTGCATTTGGCTGCTGCCGCTATGAAGGCCTTGCCTCATAGCAGGGCCAACGCTGGCACGTTTTTCCCTCTCTGAAAGTAGAGCTAGGAAAAACACCCAGATCTAAAGATGTTCGTTTAAATCCGTTTACACCTGCTCCCTTTCAAACACTGCAAGCAAACTCCAAACGCTCGAGCAGCAGCCACAGCGGCAATGACAGATCTTGAGGCCGAACTGGGTCAGGGTTACAGTTACACTTATGTAGCATATTTACACCCTTTTGTCTACAAACTTGAGTGCAAACTTAAGTTTCCTCAAGGCAGCGTGCTCGCTGGGCCTCAGGCACCGAAGCAATTTTCCTGAGACAGGAAGGGCACAATCCACCCTGCTGGATGGCTGCAGCAGCTTTCCCCAGACCACGCACTCTGCGGCCTCGGCTTCTGGCCCGCTCTCGCAGCCGAGGGGTCGCTAGGGGCAACTCGCCCGCGCCCAGGCTAGGTAACCGGGTTTTCCTACGTGGACTCCCCCTTTTCGGTCTCCCCTACTCGGCCCCGGCGGTTTCTGGCCTGGGGTCGGATTACATAAACAGCCCCGGCCCCCGCTTTCCCAGGGCGGCCCCCGCCCCAACGCCAGGGGCGCCCCTCCCCCCGCGCGCCCCGCGCCGCGCCTTCCCTGCCCCCACCCGCACCTAGCCTAGACCCCGCGGCCTCCGCTCCGCGCCCCTTTCCCTCTCCCGACGCCCTTCCTGGCCCGCCCCACCCCGATGTGGCCGTGCAGGCCGCCCAACCGATGCTAGGCCATGCTCTCCGCCCGGGCCGCCCGCCTCACCATTCTGCTGGTGCGGCGCGGGGCCCGGGCCCGCGGACGCGGCGGCTCCTGAGGCGGCGGCTGCGCCGAACTTGGGCGGGATCCGGGCGCTGGCGGCCGGGTGAGGGGACCCGGCGGGGGCCGACATGACGGCGCTGCTGGCGACGGCGGCTCAGCTTCGGGAAAGTGGGCGGAGGGAAGGGAAGGCGGGGCTGGAGAGGCGAGAGGAACAGGAAGGAACGCGCCTGGCGTCACCGAGGGAGTCGCTGGGACCGCGGCTCAGGTGCCACGCTCCTCCGCGA
This sequence comes from Alouatta palliata, assembly GCA_004027835.1. NCBI lineage: Eukaryota > Metazoa > Chordata > Mammalia > Primates > Atelidae > Alouatta > Alouatta palliata. The sequence goes on along the minus strand of PVKV010009308.1, from coordinate 15,942 downwards.
GCCCAGGGCTGCCGCTCAGCTGCCGCGGGCGCGGCGATCCTGGGTCGCTCCGCCGCACCCCACGCGCCCCGCGCCGCGGGACTTCAACCTGGGGTCGTTCCCCGCACGCGCGGGCCTCGCGCCGGCGCCGCCGCAGCGCCCCCTGCAGGCCGGAGCCGGGTGGCCCAGGCCAGAGGCGGGCCCGGGGTTGCGTGGCCACAGTGCGGGCCTCGCGACGGCTGCTCCAGCCGGACCAGGCTGCCTTCGTGTTGAGGCGAGAGGCCTGGGCTTCGGTGGGTGAAGGGACCGGGTGGCCCGTTCTCACTTCGGGCGGAGGCCCGATCGGCCGCAGCGAGGCTGGGCCCGGCATTACCGGGAGAGGAACTTGAGAGCCGCGCGGGGTGGTGTCCGGAGCTCGGGCAACGCCAGATCCGACTGACCATGCACCCTTCCTCGAAGAGGAACAGTGGCTTGGGTTTGGTTTTTGATTCTTGATTCCTCCACCTCCCCTTTCTTACTTCCAAAGGAAATACAGCATTCAAGCCCCATGTCTGTTGGGAATATATGATTTCTTGGCAAAGAAAGAGGAAACATTTCTTTGATAAACAAGAATCTTAATAAGAACTGAGTTATTCAGAACTTTCCCCACTAAAGTATCTACTTGCCCCCCCCAGATTCACTTTACTAAAGTATCTAGGGAAGAGTAAGGGGAAAATAGGGTAAGAGAATGCTGGAAGACAAACTTTTTCTTCTTTTTTTTTGGCCAAGAGTTAGCGCATCCTGCTGGAGTTCTGGGAAGTTGTGGCTCAGCTCGCTTCGTCTGCATTAGTGGAATCTTTGTCTTTCTGGTCTGTCTCACCATACTCACTGGCAAGCCCTAGACTACATTACCCAAGTCTTTTTGCCGTCTTGGAATCCTGAGTATGACTTCATTCTGTATTGGAGATGAGATTGCTCAGAAACACTGAATTCAGAATGGGATCTAGCAAGATGGTATTTCTGGAGCAATAAGAAGTCATTTGCTGAATGATTATTCAAAGCATAAATTGCATTCTAGTCCTGGAATAACACAGAGCTTCTTTTTAGTTGTTGCCATAAATTAATAGCTGGCATTTCAATACACTAAGTGAACTACAAATAGGATTTTAGTAGTTAGATTTATACCTTTGACTTCTAGGGATTTCAACTACATTAGGATCCATATACACAAAACGGGCACCCCTTTTCTACAGCGTTTCCAGCTTCTTCACAGAAGCTTAGCCCCACATGAACAAAAGATCACACTCTGTGCTTCATCCAAGAGGTTACACAAGTAAAGATTCCAGCATCTCCCAGGAGTCCTTTGAATTTGGATTAAGGTCTATAATGATGTGGGTAAGGGAATAACTAGATAATTGGCTTTCTGCCTCTGGAATGTATTCTTCTGGGTATAAGAGGCCCATTTTAATCAGAAGTATATGGGATGAAAGTGAACCCTGTCTCTTAAGAGGAGACTCCTTAAGAGGAGGATTGGGGCCCTGTGTTTTAATAGATCCTCTCCGCAATTTTTAACACCTAAGCTGCTTTGTGCACTAATTTGCTGTAGAATTTTTCTAGCATGTTTATGATGGTGTTCAGGGCACACTGCCCCAAAATATAACACATTTGCATATTGAATATTTTAAGCTGGTGGAATTTGAGAAATGGCAGGTGTGAAAAGGACTCTGATCTTCCAGTGAAGCAGGTCATAGGACCCTCATGTGAGAGATGAAGGAAAGAAGCAATCTTACACCTATACCTAGAGGAAAAAAGCAATCTAATCTGTGAAGACAGAAAGATGCCAAGAGGATCTATATGAATAGGCCTTGCTAGGTTTCCCCCAGTTTACTGCTGTTAGCTCATCTTTTTTGCCTTATCACATTTTCCATATTCCAAGCCTGGTATAAAGCACCAGGTTTATTCAGGTCTTCATTTCCTTATAAAGGCTCCAGTGCCATGTAAAACTTACGTTAAATATTATACATTCATACGCCTTTCTTTTGTTACAGGGACCCCACATGCACAGGCCTTGTGCTGTCACCGCTGTGCTTCCCCTTCTAGAAGGGTAGAAGGAAAAGATATTTTTCCTCCTGTACATTTACAAGAATCTTTTACATGACAAACCCTACAACCTTTATGAAAATATTTCACTCTTTTGCTTTAATTTCCATTACTGCTATAAGTGAAAAAAAAAAAAAGGATGAAAGATTGAATGAATAGGATTGAACCATCCACTAGGCACTGTGCTTGTCACTTTAGATATATATTTTTTTCTTTTTTTTTTCATATATTTTTTTTCTATTTAATCCTAACATTAACTCCATGGGATATTTTTCTTATCCCTATTTTATCTGTGAAGAAACTAACGATTTTTTAAAAAATTTATTTTACTTTAGGTGCATACTGTATCTGGCATTTCTCCCCTTTTTATCCCTCCCCACCCCCCATTGTCTCTCCCCTACCCCCCGCCAACTGTCCCCTGTGTGTGATGCTCCTCTCCCTGAGTCCACGTGTTCTCCTTGTTCAACACCCACCTATGAGTGAGAACATACGGTGCTTGGTTTTCTGTTCTTGGGTCAGTTTGCTGAGAATGATGGTTTCTAGATTCATCCAAGTCCCTGCAAAGGACACGAACTCATCGTTTTTTATGGCTGCGTAGTATTCCATGGTGTATATGTACCACATTTTCTTTGTCCAGTCTATCATTGATGGGCATTTGGGTTGGTTCCAGGTCTTTGCTATTGTACACAGGGCTGCAATGAACATACGTGTGCATGTGTCTTTATAGTAGAACGATTTATAGTTCTTTGGGTATATATCCAATAGTGGGATTGCTGGGTCAAATGGAATTTCTATTTCTAGATCCTTGAGAAATCGCCACACTGTCTTCCACAATGGTTGAACTAAGAAACTAATGCTTATAGAGCTCAAGTAATCTCGTACCTGGAATCATGCACCTGGAATTAGCAGAACCAGAGATCAAACCGAGGCTTATTGAGCTCTAGACCATTGCTTCACTACAAACTATACTGGGTTAATTTACATTTTTCTTCCTAAAGCTATGCTAGTCATGATATACTACTTTGCTGTCAAAGGATTTTCAGTTTTTTGTACTTAGAATTTGTTCCAGTATACTTTACAATGGTAGATCTCAGAGTTTTTGAAATGTAGATTCGTTGGCCCAAACCTTGGACCTACTGATTCAGAAGCCTTTTAGATAGGGCCCTACAGCAAGCTCTCCGGGCAATTCTGATGCCTGGGAAAGTTTTAGGACCCGCAGCTTTTGAATAACAGAGTTAAGCTGAATTGGTTCATTCTCTTTTACTTTGGAAGTTGATGGTCCTTTCTTTCAGGACATCTTTTCAATCTTTTTCAGACCAATGAAAGTGGTATTTTGTAGATTTGTGATTACAGTGTCACAAATGCCAATTGTGATATTTCCTTTGTCAACTCAGATTCTTGAGGGGTAGTGTTGATGCAGATGCTGAGGCCAAGTCTACATTCAGTGGGAAAGTGGGTAATTGAATTAATCTCTGCTGCATGTATCAAAGCAAAATTTTTGATAACTATCGAATTGTAACACTTGTGTTACTATTTATCATTCCCAACTTAGGACTCTATTCTCTATAACAGAAGTGGGAGCCTTGGACAACTGAACACCTATCTCTAGCTGAAGAAATGTCAGCTCTTTTTTTGTTTTTTGGAGACTGCTGCCGAGCCCAGTCTGGAGTGCAATGGTGTGATCTCGGCTCACTGTAACCTTCGCCTCCTGGGTTCAAGCGATTCTCCTGCATCAGCCTCCTGAGTAGCTGGGCCTACAGGTGTGCACCATCACTCCCGGCTAATTTTTGTGTTTTTAGTAGGTAACGGGGTTTCACCATGTTGGCCAAGGTGGTCTTGAACTCCTAGCCTCAGGTGATCTGCCTGCCTGAGCATCCCAAAGTGCTGGGGTTACAGATGTGAGCCACTGCCCCTGGCCAAGAAATGTCAGTTCTTTATTGTAGCCTGGCTTTCCATACTCCTTTAGCCGCCTTTTTATTCTCTAGTTTTTAAATCACATTTGACCTTTGCAGATTACTCCCTCTCTTTTAGTGGCATTGTCTATTAGGTGTCCCTCTCCTAATATGAAGAAACAATTTCTTCTTTCTCCTCCTTTATCTGATTTATTTACAGATTTATTACCTTTGTAATAGGCCAGGTATTGGGTATACAAAAATGAAATAAGATATAGTCTGTTCTCAAAGGTATGCAGAAACTTTTCTATATATTCCTACTAACTTGTATTTAGATTTCTTGAGTTAAAAAGTATATACTTGCTGTATTTTTTGTTTGTTTTTTGCTCTTTGAGAATCTTTGTTCTTTTCATTATGGCATTCCAATTTGAGTTTCACCCCTCACTATCATGAGAAGAAATAATTTCACAGACTTTAGTAATATTTGGTCACTAATGTTGATGTCATTTAACTGTCATTTACATTTCAGTAGTCCAAAACACAACTAAGATACTAAAAGAAAAATAAAAGATGAGATTATTAGGCAAATAATTACCACATAGTCAACCTATGAACAACAGTGCATGCACTTACAGGAAATTCTCTCAGATTGTCACAAACTGTTTGGCTATTATTTCAGACATGTGGTAATTTCTATAGTTACACACTTATCTGGCCCACAGCAGATTAGAAACTACGAATCACAAGGCAAGGGAAGGAACTGCTGTTAATATAGGTACATTGAAAGCAGCAATCACTATTAGTTGGCAGAATAAGCTCAAGAAAAAAAGAAAATTAAAAAAATGAAAGAAAAATGCACAGTAGTCTGAGACAATTAGTTACATTGAACAACCCTATTTATTCCACTGGAATTACAATAAACAGTCCACAAGTCTCTGCCATCTGAGAAATTTAGAACCTAGTATTCTGAAGGGAATAAAGTGAAGGGAACTATCGTATACTGAACACCTGCTATGTAACTTGAAAGCGCTTTATGACATCACCATATATCAGGACCAAAACAGATACTCATAGCTTTGGTCCTCAATTACAAAGAAAAATTAAATTATGCTCTGTACTCTGTTTCAGAAGACAGGAGGAATATAGAACCCATTTTGGAACTTTAGAAACTCTTTTACGTATGAACAGGTTAGTTTCCAAAATTTTCATTGTTCATTAGTCCCAATACTCACAAGTCCAGAGTAAGCCACATAGACATTTCCAGAAAACAGAAAAGTGTGCCAGTCCTTTGAAACTTTAGAACCAAACTTACTCTTCTCATTTTTTCCTGATATAAGTTGTATAGTGGTGTCCCTCAAACTAATGCACGTATGACGCTCTTGATGATCATGTTAAAATGAAGATGCTTACAGGGTAGAGTTAGGATGGCCTAGAATATGCATTTCTGGCAAGCTCCCAGGTGATGCTGATGCTGTTGATCCATGGACCACACTTAGAGTAGCAAGGTTCCAAAGGGCATTTTTTTTTGTTTCATTTACGTTTCGAAGTCCCTTAGGGAAGGAAATGCCTCTCCTTGATGATCCTAAAGGAACTTCTTAGCAGCTGCAGTATATGCACACCCGCTACCACTCATGTTGATGTTGTAGATTAAAATGTGCCTAGCATTTCCCCTGCTTTCCATAATAACTGTACTTTCTTAGACCTTTAGGATACTTGGACCATCTCCTGATGAGTTAATGGGTGCCCAAGGTTGACACTGATCCTCTTGGCACATATTCAACAGTTTGGGCATTTTGTCAATTACTTTTTTTCTTACGGATTACTGTTCATTATAGAAAAATGGCGAACTCATCTGCTTGAGCCGCCATAGCAAAATACCATAAATTAGGTGACTTAAACAATAGAAATGGGCCGGGCGCGGTGGCTCACGCCTGTAATCCCAGCACTTTGGGAGGCCAAGGCGGATGGATCACGAGGTCAAGAGATCGAGACCATCCTGGTCAACATGGTGAAACCCCGTCTCTACTAAAAATACAAAAATGAGCTGGGCATGGTGGCACATGCCTGTAGTCCCAGCTACTTGGGAGGCTGAGGCAGGAGAATTGCTTGAACCCAGGAGGCGGAGGTTGCGGTGAGCCGAGATCGCGCCATTGCACTCCAGCCTGGGTAACAAGAGCGAAACTCCGTCTCAAAAAAAAAAAACCAATAGAAATGTATTCTCCCACAATTCTGAAAGCTGGAAGTCTGAGAGGAGAGTGCCAGCATGGTCAAGTTCTGGTTAAGATTCTCTTCCTGGCTTGTAGATGGCCCCCTTCTCACTGGTCCTTACATGGCAGGCAGAGATGGAGAGAGAGTAAGCTGTCTGGTGTCTCTTGGTATAAGGGCACCAGTTCTGCTGGACAAGGCTCTGCCTTTATGATTGCATTTAACCTTAATCACCTCCTTAAAGGCCCTGTCTTCAATATAGTTACATGGGGATTAGGGCTTCAACATATGGATTTTGGGGGTACAGAATTCAGTCCATAGCAAATGGCATTTTCATATGGCATGATTCACTCTTGCTTTTTAGAATTCTTCCTAATTTCAAGCAGGTCATACCACTTTATTATATATTTGTTTTTATGAATTTTCATTTTTAAATCTCTACTTTTTTATCTTCCAATCACTGTTACTACCACCTTCAAAATTCTCACTTCTTTCTCACTGACATAGATGTTGAGATTAATATTTATTAAGCAAACTTTTAAAACATAAACTTATAATAGGCCCCAAATTAATAAAAAGATGACCTCCATCAGGACACCACTACACCAGGGCACACTGAATGAGTGCAGTTCATTAAAAGATGTACAAAGATATTAATCCTCTTCAGATGCTGGGACAGCTAAGGGGGTACTCAAGTGATCCTCAGGCTAGTTTCCTTTGTTTGCAAACATCCTTGTCTTTCACCTGACAAAAATATCCTTATTTTCTAGCAGTGTTATAACATGAAGAGTCTGGGAAGCACTGCCCTAGACTAAAATTACTGTGCACAATCTTTAGTGCCATCTGCTGGAAGGAGGCATAGTTGATATGCTATGGCCCCAGAAGGTAGATTATGTATTCATTCATTCAAGACAGGGTCTCACTCTGTTGCCCAGGCTGGAATACAGTGGTGCTATCACAGCTCACTGCAGCCTCGACCTCCTGGGCTCAAATGATCCTCCTGCCTCAGCCTCCCAAGTAGCTGGGATTACAGGAGTGTACCACCACACTGGGCTAGTTTTTAAAAATTTTTAATGGAGGTGAACTCGCTATATTGCCCAGGCTGCTCTGTCAATTGATTCCTCCAGCCTTGGCCTCCCAAAGTGCTGGGATTACAGGCGTGAGCCACCATGCTCAGCCTAGATTTATTTTTATGTATAAAACTAAGTTAAAAGATCATAAGAGGCCCAGCATGGTGGCTCATGCCTGTAATCCCAGCACTTTGGGAGGCCGAGGCAGATGGATCACAAGGTCAGGAGTTCGAGATCAACCTGACCAGCATGGTGAAACCTCGTCTCTACTAAAAATACAAAAATTAGCCAGGCATGGTGGTGGGCGCCTGTAATCCTAACTACTCAAAAGGCTGAGGTGGGAGAATTGCTTGAACCCAGGAGGCAGAGGTTGCAGTGAGCCGAGATTGTGCCAGTGCACTCCAGCCCGGGTGACAGAGTGAGACTCCGTCTCAAAAAAAAAAAGAAAAGGTCATAACAAGGGGTATTTCCATGTTACAGAGGATTGGTTTAAAAACTTTTTTTACTAGTTGAAAGGATAAACCTCAATTAGATGAAGAAACACAGCTGTTTATTTTTTAAAATGACAGACTAAAAAAATGTTGTTGGGCCAGGGCCGGTGGCTCATCCCTGTAATCCCAGAAGTTTTGGAGGCCAAGGTGGGAGAATCACTTGAGCCCAGGAATTTGAGACCAGCCTGGGCAACAGAGTGAGACCTTGTCTGTACAAAAAGTTAAAAAATTAGCCAGGTGTGGTTATGCGTGTGGTCCTCGCTACTCAGGAGGCTGAGACAGGAGGATCACTTGAGCCCAGGAGGTTGAGCTTACAGTGAGCCATAATTGTGCCGCTTGCACTCCAGCCTGGGCTGGACAGAGTGATACTCTGTCTCAAAATAAATAAATAAATTGTTGAGCATAACTAATTCAGTTTGAAAGGACATACTTTTAAAAAAGAATATTGGTAAGTCAGAGCGCCACTATGACAGCAGGGTGTTTATAAAGCTTGTGTTACATTGTATACAAAAATCAACTCAAAAGGGACTAAAGACTTAAAGACCTGAAACTATGAAACTACTAGAAGAAAACATAGGGGAGAAGCTCCATGATATTTGGGCAAAGATTTCTTGAATATGAAAAGCACAGGCAATAAAAGCAAAAATAAATGAGATTGCATCAAACTAAAAATCTTTTGCATAACAAAGGAAACAATGAAGAGACAACCTACAGATTGGGAGTTAAAAATATTTGCAAGGCATACATCTGAGAAGGGGCTAATATCCAAAATATGTAAGGAACTTAAATAATTCACTAGCAAAAAGACAACTCAATCAAAAAATGGTCAAAGAAACTAAATAGACATTTCTCAAAAGATAGAATGGTCAACAGATACATGAAAAAAACGCTCATCATCACTAATGATCACGGAAATGCAAATTAAAACCACCCACCATGAGACATCACCACACACCTGTTAGAATGGCTTTTATCAAAAAGACAAAAGGTAAGTGTTCGTGAAGGTGTGGAGAAAAGGGAACTCATGCACTGTTGGTAGGAATGTAAATTAATGTAACTATCATGGAAAACTATGGAGTTTCTACAAAAAACTAAAAGTAGAATTGCCATACGATCCAGCAATCCCACTTCTGGGTATATCTGCAAAGGAATGAAAATCAGTATTTCCAAGAGATATCTGCATTCCTATATTCATTGTAGCGCTATTCACAATAAATAAGATATGGAATCAATCTTGGTGAATCAGATAAATGAATAAAGAAAATGTGGGCTGGGGACAGGTAGCTCACACCTATAATTCCAACACTTTGGGAGACTGAGGTGGGAGGATTCCTTGAGTACAGGAGTTCAAGGATGCATTAAGCTAGGATTGCACCATTGCACTCCAGCCTGGGCAACAGAGTGAAAGCCTGTCAGAAAGAGAAAGAAAGAAAGAAAGAAAGAAGAAAGAAAGAAAGAAAGAAAGAAAGAAAGAAAGAAAGAAAGGAAGAAAGGAAGAAGAAGGAAAGAAGGAAAGAAGGAAGGAAGGAAGGAAGGAAGGAAGGAAGGAAGGAAGGAAGGAAGGAAGGAAGAAAATGTGATATATACACACTGCTTAGTCTGGAGTGTGGTTGCTCTTTCCTACCTCATTATAGCCTGGAACTCGTGGGCTCAAGTGATCTTCCCACCTCAGCCTCCAGTGTATGCCACCTCCCCTGACTAATTTTTAAGAATATTTGTGTAGAAATGAGGTCTCACTAAGGTGCCCAGGCTGGAATGGGAAGATGTTGATTAAAAAGTACAAAGTTTCAGTTAGGAGGAATAAGCTTTAGTGATCTACTGCACAGAATGGTGACTATAATAAATAAGAACACATTTTATATTTCAAAATTGTTAAAATATTAGATTTTAAATGTTTTCACCACACAAAAACGTAAGCATGTGAAATAATGGATTTGTTAATTAACTTAATAATTCCAAAATCTAAACAGATATTAAAACATTATATTGTACCCCAAAATATATTTCCAATTTGTATTTGTCTATTAAAACTAAATTTTTGTTAATTTTTAAGTCAATACATCAAATTGATCATACGTATTTCTGGGGTACATGTACAATTTTGATACATGCATACAATGTGTAGTGATCAAATTAGGGTAATTGGGATATAAATAATCTCAAACATTTATCATTTCTTTGTGTTGAAACATTCCAAGTCTTTCTTCTAGCTTCTTTGAAATATACAATCAATTATTTTTAACTATTTTGCACTCTGCTATGCTATCAAATACTATAACTTATTCCTAACTGTATGTTTGTGCTATTAAAAATAAAATTTTAAAAATGCTTGTGAAATAAGAAATATTAAGGAATTCGATTTGGGTTAGAGAAGATCATGAAAAATGATACATTTCTTAAAATATTATAAAGTTGTCTGCTGAAGGTTGGTCAAGTCTGTTGTTTCAGATGGCAGAACAGGGAAACATGAGCTGAATTTTTATACATGAGATATGTTTAAGCACAAGATGGATGTACTTGTGCTGGGATTTCTGGAAAAGGTTTTCCCACTTTGGGAGGAAAATTCCACTACATGCTCTCTAAGCTTTCCCCCCGCTTCACATTCTGTATCTAACCTGTGGTTCTATTTGAGCCTTTGATCTCATGTAGTTTGATATGTTCCATAATTATAAAAGCTTGTGTTAATAGCCTTAAAAGCTTTTAAAGTCATTTCCAACATTAATTCCAGTATAATTTAAGCATTCTTCCTGTGGGTCCTTCCTTTTCTCTATATTATATCCAAGGATTGAAGTTTATTTTCTTTATTTTGTTGATTTATGATCTCTTTCAAAAAGGTTCTTCCTTATAACTACTTTCTTCTTCACTAATGAAAAGTAGAAATCAAGTAGAGTCCTGTTGACAGTTGCTATGTAATAGATTAAAACAAGTTATTTTAAACAGGAATTTCTCCCATGAGATTCTCTCCTTCTAAATACAACAAAGTAGAAGGGGCAGGTGTGGTGGCTCATGCCTGTAATTAATCCCAGGATTTTGGGAGGCCAAGGCAGGAGGATCACTTGAGGCCAGGAGTTTGAGACCAGCCTGGGCAGCATAGAGAGATGCTATCTCTAAAAAAAAAAAAAAAAAAAAATAGAAATCAGCCAGGCGTGGTGATGCAACCTTGTAGTCCCAGCTGCTCAGGAAGCTGAGGTGGGAGGATTGCTTGAGCCCAGGTGATTGGGGCTGCAATGAGTCAGATATGTATACATATATCTGGCTTTATATATACATCTTTGTTATATACATGTATCAAATTAGAGAATGTTATTGCTCAGAAATTCTCTGTAAGAAAATGTTTCATGCAAAAAACATTCAGGAGAAGAGAAATATACTTTGATGGGGATGCTACATGCTTCTTGTCAAGAAGAGAGAGAGAACTGGAGGCCTTTAGTTGTCCTCTATGTATTGTTGGTGGGCAGGGATACAAGAGAAGCTTCTCACTTTTATACCATGTGGGAAGAAGGTAGTGAACAGGGTAGAAAGAAAACTGTGTGATAACAACATGGAAGGATTGGGGGATTGAAAGAGGAGAAGCAGGATTTTAGCAGCTATCATGAGTAGGGAACTTTGGAGAGAGGAGAGGTATAGACAGGTATCACAGGAAGCTTTACTTTCTACTTTTCTGGGAGAAACCCCTATGTTACACATTTAAGGAAACTCATAATAAAAATCTCTATTGTTTATCAATATTAGTCTCATTATCTTTGAATGAGAATCCCAACAGAAACGATATCACATGGCACCTGACTTGTAGATTGTACAAACTGCATTCAGAAGCCATCGCCAGGCCCTAGCTGTTCTGTTTCCCGAATCTAGGCCATTTATGTCAGATGAGTGTCTGCTTTCCAAATCTAAAAGTTCGGTTGATTTTCCACAGAACGCCAGTGGAGCTCTAAATTGTATAACTGAAAACAAGTCATATGATTAATATACTTTCACCATAATTCAGGGCAGGGAGGGAAAGTCACTGGTTGTGGTTATCTATTAGTTTTCCCTGTTAAATGACATTTGGAAAATACATGCTCTGAGACCTTCACACTTCGGGTTTAGACAACATTTCTTCTCTGGGTGTCTGTTTCATGTTGTTATTGTAATTGGCCAATAGCGCTAAAGCAACTGCAGTTGCTGCCAATATCTGAGTTTGTTGTAGACACAAAATATAGACGTTTTGTCAGTTAATATGCACACACACACACATATACACAATAGTCACAGTCATAATTTTGTTACACCGTCATTAGGCACAAATGCTAAAACTGTACACAAGCTACTATAATTAATGCCCCATGCTTACTTTCAAAATAAAGTAAAAGTCTGATAAAGAAATAATTGTCCCCATTTTTGGAGCATTTAGCCTGTGCCAGGCATTGTTCTATGTTTGTTCACATATTATTACCTCAAAAGAGTAGACACTTTAATTCTGCAGATAAGAAATCTGAAATTCAAAGAGATTGAGAATCTTCTCTACACACATGATTATCCCAATAATCTGGTGAGTTGAATGAGAAATAGTAGTCAAAGAGGAAGGAAGGGTTGCCTGAAAGACTCCAGAATCTGGATATAAAGGTGCATTCTCTTGGCCCGGATGCAGTGGCTCATACCTGTAATCCCAGTAATTTGGGAGGCCAAGGTGGGCAGATCACGAGGTCAGGAGTTTGAGACCAGTCTGGCCAACATGACGAAACCCTGCTTCTACTAAAAATACAAAAATTAGCCGGGCGTGGTGGTGAGCGCCTGTAATCCTCCAGAGGCTGAGGTAGGAGAATCGCTTGAACCTGGGAGGCAGAGATTGCAGTGAGCTGAGATCCCGCCATTGCACTCCAGCCTGGGCAACAAGAGCAAAACTGTGTCTCAAAAACAAAACAAAACAAACAAAACAAAACAAAACAAAACAAGATGCATTCTCCAGCAGCTGCTGAGGGCTACTAACAGGATTTTCTCTTCTATGTCTTAGTTGGGCATGAAGAGTGTGAGAGATTTCAAGCATACTGAGGAATGACATTTTCAATTCCTTCCCCAGACAACTAGCTTCAATGGACAGATTACCCTGAATTTAAAACAAGAAAAAATATAACCTAATTAGATCACTAAAACTTCTTTGCCATTGCCATGTCTTTCTAACAATTAAAAAAAAAAAATAGAGCTTAAAAAAAAATCCCCGAATATGAGGCTTTAAAATCCAACAGTCCTCTTCGTTTTAATGATTAGGTTTTGTTTTTGTTTTTGTTTTTTTGAGACCGAGTCTGGCTCTGTAGCCCAGGCTGGAGTGAAGCAGCGCCATCTCAGTTCACTGCAATCTCTGCCTCCCAGGTTCAAGCGATTCTCCTGCCTCAGCCTCCGGAAATGATTAGTTTTAAAAACAGACCGCAAAGCCCTACCCCCTTTTCCATCTGAACTCTTTTCCTAGGTGGTCTACAATGTCGGTGGGCTTCCACCGCCATCTGGTGGACAATGTGTAGATATGCTCTGACTTGAGGCAACTCGCTGGCATGGAGAGGAACGTGATTAATGAGAAGAGTTTTTCATTCATGCAATTAATTTGAAAGCAATGCATAGGAATATAAAAATTGAACGGATAAAAGTACTTACTTCTAGGCAATCAAAAAGGGGAACAATTTGTATATGTTGACTTATAGACTAGGATGAGGTGGAATCAAATAAATTAACATATTCTTTAATGCTGCTAGAATCCTTCAGCTCCACACTCCATAGCATGTAACACTTTTTGAACAGTCCCAGCACCACGGACCTGCTTAAGTAAAGCTGTTTATGCAGTCGTCTCTCTTGAGAGGACAGGAATTTCTGTATCTACATCCATTTCTGTTTATCATTATAATCCTCCCGTCTTACACCTAACATTTCAACGTTAAGAATCTGCTTTCTCACTGGGGCCTGTCGGGGGAGTGGTGGGAGGGAGGGCATCAGGAAAAATAGCTAATGCATGCTGGGCTTAGCATCTAGGTGATGAGTTGACAGGTGCAGCAAACCACGATGGCACAGGTCTACCTATGTAACAAACCTGTACATCCTGCACATGTACCCTGGAACTTAAAATAAAATAAAGAATCTACTTTCTGAGCTGGGTGCAGTGGCTCACATCTGTAATCTCACCACTTTGGGAGGCTAAGTTGGGAGGATCACTTGAGCTCAGACGTCCAAGACCAACCTGGGCAACAGAGTAAGATCCCGTCTTTATTACAAAAAGAATCTACTCTGTTCTGATAAGACTGTACTATTTCCTTTTATTTTAAAATTCAGGTAACGCTTTGTTCGAATTTTAACCTTAAAGTGTTAGGGTGGGGACGTGATGGGGGAAAGGGTGTAGCAGAGAAAAAAGGCATTGGTAGTGCGGCTACCAGGTTGTCCTAGTATTCCGCAATCAGCACATGGCTGCACTGCCCATGGTGGTTAGGTTGGACCATGGGATCAGTTCTGGTGAGTTATGAGTTAAGATTTAAAAAATCTATATGATTCCAGGCAAGTAGTTACCATGTGGCAATAAGGCAGCAGAGTAGATCTCATAATGTTCAGTAATTTTGGGATTTAATTTTTTTTGTCACTTCTTACTTTGTAAAACAAATGAGACATGAAGTATACATCATGCTCAATGTCATCTTCTCCTATGATAAATGTCGGACAGATGGTATGAATTGTGATACAATATAATGAAATTAATTGTTTGTTCATACTTCCCAGAACATAGCCAGATAAATAAATGCTGCCTTTCAAAGGAATCAGCTTGGGTAATGATATGCTTATTTTAGCAATGTGCTTGATACGGTTTGGCTCAGTGTTCCCATCCAAATCTCATGTTAAATTGTAATCCCCAGTGTTGTGAGAGGGATCTGGTGGGAGGTGACTGGCTCATGGGGGCAGATTTCCCCCTTGCTGTTCTCCTGATAGTGAGTGCGTTCCCATGAGATCTGGTTGTTTGAAATGTGTAGCACTTCCGCCTTTACTCTCTGCCTCTCCTGCTCTCCATGTGAAGATGTGCCTCCTTGCCCTTCACCTTCTGTCGTGATTGTAAGTTTCCTGAGTTCATCCCAGAAGCAGACATTTGTATAGCCCACAGTACTATGAGGCAATTAAACTTCTTTTCTTTATAAATACCGAGTCTCAGATTTGTCTTTATAGCAATGTGAGAATGGACTAATATCGGGCTAGTACTCGAAATAAACTCAAATCATAAGCTTCAAGATTTTCTTTTTTTTTTCTTTTCTTTTTTTTAATTGCATTTTAGGTTTGGGGGTACATGTGAAGAACATGCAAGATTGTTGCATAGGTACACACATGGCAGTGTGATTTGCTGCCTTCCTCCCCATCACCTATATCTGCCGTTTCTCCCCTTGCTATCCCTCCACAACTCCCCAGCCCCTGCTGTCCTTCCCCTTTTCCCCGCTACAGACCCCAGTGTGAGATGCTCCCCTCCCTGTGTCCATGTGTTCGCATTGTTCAACACCCACCTGTGAGTGAGAATATGTGGTGTTTGATTTTCTGTTCCTGTGTCAGTTTGCTGAGAATGATGGTTTCCAGGTTCATCCTTGTCCCTACAAAGGATGCGAACTCATCGTTTTTGATGGCTGCATAATATTCCATGGTGTATATGTGCCACATTTTCCCTGTCCAGTCTAGCATTGATGGGCATTTGGGTTGGTTCCAGGTCTTTGCTATTGTAAACTGTGCTGCAGTGAACATTCGTGTGCATGTGTCCTTATGGTAGAATGATTTATAGTCCTTTGGATATATACCCAGTAATGGGATTGCTGGGTCAAATGGAATTTCTATTTCTAGGTCCTTGAGGAATCGCCACACTGCCTTCCACAATGGTTGAACCAATTTACACTCCCACCAACAGTGTAAAAGTGTTCCTATTTCTCCACATCCTCTCCAGCATCTGTTGTCTCCAGATTTTTTAATGATCGCCATTCTAACTGGCGTGAGGTGGTATCTCAATGTAGTTTTGATTTGCATTTCTCTAATGACCAGTAATGATGAGCATTTTTTCATATGTTTGTTGGCTTCATGTATGTCTTCTTTTGTAAAGTGTCTGTTCATATCCTTCGCCCACTTTTGAATGGGCTTGTTTGTTTTTTTCTTGTAAATCTGTTTCAGTTCTTTGTAGATTCTGGATATCAGCCCTTTGTCAGATGGGTAGACTGCAAAAATTTTTTCCCATTCTGTTGGTTG